>JBAPGN010000237.1:0-31886 GCA_037355405.1 Vitis amurensis | reverse complement strand
GCAAACAATCCCCTAGTTTACTAAGTGAGGCTTCCATGCTAGAGCCACCCCATATTAAAGGAAGTCCCTCTGAATCTGCTCTAATATCTCAATCTAACCGACCTGGGCATAGTGAACAAGGACATAAAATAAATAAGCATACTAGCAAGAGTGCTCCGAATTAGGATTCCTATTTTCCTTAAAATTAGGATTTCTATTCTTATTAAAATTAACTTTTTTAATTTAGTTCCAATACTTATCACTTTAATATTTCAACTAGACTAAAATTGTATTTCCTTTAGGATTAGTATATTCAATTGCTTAGAAATAGGATTGATTACAATAATGGAAGGATCATTATTAATTTGAGAACCCCACACCCCCCTCTCTCTCTCTCTCCTTATTCTCTCATAATTTCTCCTTTTATCATCTAATTCCATTCTTATCCTAATTTCTCTTCTATACAAAGAAAATGTTGTCATTGTCCTACATCAATTTGGTATCAGAGAAAATTGATCCAACAAAAAAAAAAAAACCAACTTCCATCATAAAAGGTTTTAGAATAGCAATTTCACACCTTACAAACTTTAATTATGAGACAACAGTTACTCTAGAGACTAATTAAAGAATTGACAAGCTACGTATCCTTTCATTAAAGTTAATATTTTTTATTATTTGGAAAAACCAATAATTTGTGAGTCATCTTCTGATTAGCGAACTACTTTACAACCTTCATTCTTCTATTTGAACTCTTTAATTGTCTTCTTCCTTCCTAACCTTACCTTTAAAAAAAATATTCCATTATTAAATTTTAATTTTTACATCACATGTCAGCAGTTTCCATTTATCTACTTAATAGTGATTTAAGAAGTATATCAGCATATTTGAAAATAAATAAATAAATAAAATAAAATAAAAATTAAAGTTCCATACACCAATCTCATAATTTTTTTTCTATACTTGCTTTATTCCTGGACCTTGATGAATCATCTAATCCAAGACCCAAATTATCTCAACAAAGTTCAATAGACCAACTCTAAAATGACCTTTTGGCAGAATTTCATTCTGAATTGACTGAATTTCGTTCTGACATGGCTAGGCAATTCTCCCAACTACCAGTCAGTTTAGGGATATCCCAATTGAAGGACATCAGTTTAGTCAACAAGTTCCTCCACCAAAGGACAAAATAAGGGAGAGTCTCATGATGGAATGCTTACTAATGACCACAATCCTATCCATTTAGGAAGTCTAAGATCACTCCAAGGCCTCATATCCACATGCATTAGTGCTTCACAAAAGAACTTTAGCAAACTTATAAGGGGAAGTAGAGTCCAAAATGACACATTCAACAATAATCCTAATAATGGACTAGGAGACATGGATGAGAATGACCCCTTAATACCATAACAAATGGGAGGGTACCATAGTGTCACAAGATGCTCCAAATGACCCTCCCCATGGGCTTATATAGGGGAAGGAAGCTTCTAGAGACCCCTAGAGTCATCTACACTTAGCTACAAGATGGAAGAGTGTGGAAGCTTCTAGAGATGCCTAGAGATGTCCACACATCTCTACACATGGCTAGGAGACCATTGGAATAGTGTGGGGTGTTCTAGAGTCTTCCAAAGACATCTTGTACATAGACTAGTGTAGGAGCTTCTAGATTATTCTTGATTTGTAAGAAACCCTCCAAGGTTCTAGAGACTTCCTAAGGTGCCTAAAAATAGGTGAGGCCCTCATTTGGCCAAGGCACCAAGCAAGTGAGCTTCCTAAGCACTTGTAAAGTATCCTTGAAAGCAACAAAAGCTTCCATTCATTAAGTATTGCCTACTATGCCTTCTAAAGCTTCCAAGTCGTGTACATCTTAGCCTAGCGAGCTAAGCATCAGGAGTAAGGTTGACTTAGCAAGATCAAGTGTCTTGGTTTGTCTAAGTGCCACACGAGCTTAGGGAAAGACTAAGTCTGTGACAATAGGAACTTTATCAGCTTATTAGACGTGTACCTTTGAGACATTTCTCAAGGATAATTCAAGTGATATAAACAAGAAGGTTAAAGTGGATGGTTATACCCTAATGTTTTCCCTAATTAGTAAGTTGATCTTGAGGATTACTTTGAATGGTATGACATGTTGAACAGCCAACGCATTTGCTTCACCAAAATGAAAGTTGTTGGTTCTACCAAGCAATATTGGCAAGGTATCCAGTCTAACCTAGAGCATTTAGGTGAGGAACCAATGGGTCAATGACCCTTTAGACTAAAATAAAATAAAATATGAAATAAAAATATCTCCCTACATATTATGAGAGGTAGTTGCTAGATTGGTGCATTAAATTAAATTTAGGCAATTATCCCTAGTGAGACAGACTACTTGAAGGGCTTCAATTGAGATGCAATTTGAGAGAGGAATATTGAGTAACTATGGTAAAATTCATTGATGGGTTGAGATCAAAAAGTCAAAAAAAGGTAAACCTTCATTCTCCTAAAACTTAGGAAGTCTATCACAAGGTTTTAGAGATTGAGAGATACCTTAGGATTTCTATTTAGAGGCATGTGATGGCATGTGATTTCTCAATCCAGGGAGTCTTACCATTCTTGACATTTATCCTAGGATAGGGTAGGAAATAAATTTGAGGTCCACTAGCAGAGCTAAAGCCAATGAAACTACTTTTCGTGGCAATAACAATGCTAGTCAGGGAGTGAGTAGTGATAGGGGTGGAGAGTCAACTTCAAGTAATCCTCAGTCTAGTAGTTCTAACATAGAGTGTCACCATTATTCATATAGCATTACGTTGTCTACATCGCACCCTAACCATAGAAAGCCTAAGGATTCACAAGAAGGTGAAGATGGTGATCAAGTTTACGAACCCCTAGATTAAGTGTCTAAATAAGGAGAGGATGTTGAAGAATGGGCTAATGATGACACCTAAGTTAATGCCATGCAGTATATTTTTATTCACTCTGGCATATGGCAATGAGTAGAAGTGCACATGTATTTTTGACACATTAAATGTGAGGATAAAATTTTCAAGCTTATTATTGATAGTAACGACTGCATGAATGTAATTTCTAAAGCTATTGTTGCTAGGACAAGACTTCAACCTAAACCACATCTCCATGCACATAGAGTTAGGTAGATAAAGCTTAATTGTAGTCCTATTACCATGGGAGACTATTCAAATAGAATTTGGTGTGATGACTTCCCCATGGATGTTGCTCTTATTCTCTTAGGTCACCCTTAACTAGATGACATATGTCACCCATCATGGTAGGGAAAACTCTTGTTAAATTATAATGGCAAGCCTATCCTTTTTCTTTTTCATTTTTTTCTAAAAGGTAAATTTTTGTCCCCATTGGGACTTAAACTTGGAACCTCTCACAAACCTTCCCTAATCCTTTACCACTTGAACCAAGCCCCAAAGGCAAAGTCTATCCTATTAAAACCACATAAACCCACTGAAAAGGATAGCAAGCCACAATTTAAGACATCGACCCAATCAATGGATTCAACATCTTAGGCACCTAAAATTTCTACTCAAACTTTTAAGCAAAACCTTCATACTTTAACATGAAATGAGTTTGAGAAAGGAGAAAATTTTGGGTGTAATATTAACCTTGGTAATTAAACATGTTGCTCATGAGTTATTAGCATCCAATATTACATTCCCACCCTGAGTCAACAAATTTTTAGTTAATATTCAAGATATAACTCCTAAAAATCTACCTAGTGAGTTACTAGAACATTCAACATACCATTTGTGGGGAGCTTCCCTCCACATGTCCTTCCCAAACTCAAGACCCTTTGGTCATCCAAGGTAAGTAGCTAATCTGTCTGGGATCAATTCGTTTGGACCAAATAAGCTCCATCTGGTACAAGAAGTGAGAAATTTCCTTCTTCCTCAATGTCAAACGGAATGGACAAACCAAGCCAACAAGGACTTCCAAACAAACAAACTAACCCAGTCGAAGTTTCTAGGCATTGAACACATGATTAATCACACCTGATGCCTGAGCGATAGACTAGATGGCATTTATACCCAAAATCAGTGTCAATTAGTCGTTACATGCAATTAGCAACATCAACAAACGTAAATGCACAGTCAACTACATGGTCCGAGATTCTTGCACGACAACCAACAAATGACACCAGTCAACAGCTCTTGCTTGGTATGATTCCCCAATCCGCGCTGAGATGATGGCGTTGACTGTCTTATTAAGGCTTGATATCCGCCTTGATGGCAATCATCATCGCAAGAAAGGCATGAATGCACAATCAATGTTGTGACAAAGGTACCATTTGTTCTATAAAAACCCCTCGAGAAGCATGAAAAAGGTACATGCTACATAGCCATTCAAAATAGTTGAATTCATCCTTACTGATTTCTGACTTTAGCTTCGGAGAGGCGTGTCTGGACCACCTGTCTAGACATCCTTTTTGTGCAGGGAATAAGTTCATCTGACTCCAATGAAGCTAGACAGATCAGTATCCAGTTGGCATAACACCAACACCATTGATTTGGTTCTAGGGTCTCAACCAAGCATGAAAATATCAAAGACTGACAAAATATTGGTGACTTGATTTTCCAAAAATTTGAGGAAATATTGGACAGAAATCCAGGAAAAAACTATCGATGGGAAGGAAATCAATTAACACTTGTAGTCTATATAAATGTTGGAAAAAAACCCCATGATAAAAAAACAATAATACACATATTGAAATTATCTTATTTAAGAATAATAATATATGTATGATAAAATTCGTAATATTTGGCAATAATATGCAGGACTTGAAAACATATTTAATGTTAAAATGATGTATATCTGGTTTGGATATATTCAAGGATATAAAAGAAATGATATATGTATGATTTTTTTTATTAACAAACATTCATAATTTAATTTACAAGTTTATGTTTATCTTGTATTTAATTAGGAAATATGAAAATTACATGGATATATCACAAAAAAAAAGGATTATACATAATATTTGTATATGTTATAAGAAGGGCAAAGTTGCCCAAGTGATGAGGTGCCATCATTCTACACGAAGGGGCTAAGTTCGAGCCTCACCTCTCTGCACTTAAATTTTTTAGGCATTGCTGATGTGTCACACACGCATGAAAAAGGTGTGAGATGCAGGAAAAATTTGCCAATTTATCAGCGATTAATCAGGAAATCTCGAAGAAAAAAAAGGCAAAAGTTCAAGATAAATTCCAAAAATCAATGAGATAAAAGTCAGACTATGAAATTGTTTCCATTGCCACTAGAAGCTGATATTTCAATCGATATTTCAACAATAAATGAACAAATTTTAATCCTTAGGCTCAACTACCTAATCTTCAGTACTATGGATTGAATCCCAATGAGAGTTGAAACAAATAGGCAAGTAGATAGACTACTAGAAAAAGTTTTATTTAATATAATCTTAACCTTTGCACTATCCCCGCCTTGTTTACCACTAAGGATGATGGTTCTTGGAAAATGTTCATAGATAATGGTGCCATAAAAAACATAACTGCAAAGTATAGGTTTCCCATAGGTTAGAAGACATGTTAGACTTTATGGCAAAATAAGAGCAGTTCTCCAAGATTAATAGTGATCATCACTAATCCATATTAGATCAGAAGATTAGTGGGAAACTATATTTAAGACCCAAGATGGACTTTATGAGTGGTTAGTCATGCCTTTTAGATTATCTAGTGCACCTAGTACATTTATGAGGGTTATGACACAAGTTTTGCCTCCTTTCATAGGAAACTTACTTCCTAGTGGTCTATTTTGATGATATCCTGATCTACAGTCAAGCTCAAGAAGAGCATTTAGATCACCTTAGAAAGGTGTTTGACACTCTTTAAGGATTGAAAAATTTTATGTTAATCTAAAAAAATGTTATTTCCTTCAACTCCAAGTGATCTTTTTAGGAGTTGTAATCTCCTTAAAGGGCATAGAAACTGATCCTTAGAAAGTTAGATCTATTAGAGTGTGGCCTAAGCCCAGGACTATTTATGAAGTCCATAGTTTTCATGGATTGACTGCTTTCTATAGGTGATTAATTATGGGATTTAGTACTATAATGACTCTCAGTACTGATTACAGGAGAAAAGGGGAGTTCCATTGGAATGACATGGAAAGAAAGGCATTTGAGGAGATGAATGCAAAATGTCAAGGCACATGTCTTCAGCCATCTGAAATTTTCAAAAGTCTTTGAGGTGGCATGTGATGCATCAGGTGTTGGCATAGTTGATGTCTTAAGTCAAGAAGGGCATCCTGTCACTTACTTCAATGAAAGACTCAATGTGGCTAAACAGAGGTATTGCACTAATGATAAAGTGTTTTATACAGATGTGTAAGCCCTTTGTCATTAGAGGTATTACCTATTATCTTCAGAGTTTGTGTGGTACCCTGACCATCAAGCAGTAAGGTATCTTAGTTCTCAAACAAAGTTAAGTGCTAAACATCCCAGTCTGTGAAGCTTTTTACCAAGGGTAGGAGATGGGGCTGCTAGATACCTTAAGGAAGACTCAGGATCCAGAAGGCTTGAGGTTTTTTGCTTGGGATGCAGAAAACTCCATGGTCATGTCATGGCTCATCAGCTCCATGGAACCGGATATCAATCAAAGCTACTTGGTTTCTCCTATTTTTAGAGATTTATAAGAAGTCGTGACACTTATCTACTCTAATATTGGGAATGATGCCATCTTTATGATCTGAGGTGTCAAGTTCATGAGACCAAACAAGGGTACAGTGATGGTCTATCACAGCGCCATCAACCAACTATGGCAAGAGATGAATCTTTACCAAGACTGAGTGGAAGCGTGTAGTAGAGGGTGCTAAGGATAACAAGTGATAGAAAAGGAATGGGTGTTTGATTTTTTGGAAGACCTGAATGCTAAATTAGATCAGGTTCGTGGTCAAATCCTAGCAAAAGAACCCATTCCCTCACTATGGGAAGTTTATGCCTATGTTATGAGGGAAGAGAGCAGGTGGTTAGTCATGATAGGAACCTCATAGAGAATTTTGCATGATCATCACCAAACCTGAGGCCCTCTAGTCATCACCAAACTCATTCCCTCACTAAGAGAAGTCTATGCTTCCAATAGAAGGGAGAAGAGAAGGTGATTAGTCATGATGAGAAACTCGAACACAGAATTCTACCCTAGTCACTACCAAACCCAAGGATGCCTTATTAAATGGGCAAAGGAATGTTGGCAAGAAGAATGATGAACGGGATAAGTTATGTGTGATCGCAGTCACAAATAATGCTATACAAAGACATGCTGGATGTTGCATGGAAAGCCTCAAGGTAAGAGCTAAGGAAACAAGTTTTCTGGAAATAATGACAAAGGACTTCAAGCCACTGCTGAACTACCAAAGAATCAGGTCACTGCATACTCAGAGAATATTCAAGGAACAACTTAATCACTTTTATACATTTATAAGGCAAAGACAAACCATTTCTTCTTTTTGTCACTTGGAACAAATGGGTAATGTTTCACTATTTTGAATACTTCAAAAATGAAATCAGACCCTTGGATAATTGATTCAGAGACCACAGATCTAATGATAGATTTTTCAAATTAATTTACTTCCTATTCTCCATGTTGAAGGTCATTAAATAATAAAATAGCTAATGAGTCTTTATCCTCAGTTGCTGGCAAGGGTTTGGTATCTATTTCAAAGAATCTAACTCTATATTCCATTTTACTTGTCCCAAACTTATCTTGCCATCTTGTTTCAATTAGCAAACTTACTTGAGACCTAAATTGTGCAGCCAAATTTTTTTCTGCTCCCTATAAATTTCAGGAATTGTCTCCAGGAAGGAGGATTGATGATGTTAAAAATGTGGATAGCCTATATATCCTTGAGAAGGAACCTAAAGCTATGGGGAGAATATCTTGGGTTCACTAATGTGAGACTTCTTTGCCTTGTGAGGATGAAATCAAATCATGGCACTTCAGGTTGAGACATAGTTTTGCCAACCTAAGGAAGTTGTTTGCCTTGTTATTCAAGAATAGAAGTATTTCAGATTTTCAATGTGAAATTTGTGAGCTTTCCAAACATCACCATACTCATTTTCATGCCCAAGTTTACAAAAAATTAAGTTCTTTTTCTATTGTGCATAGTGATTTGTGGGACCTTTGTCATGTCAATAAGTATCACATGTTATAGCTGGTTTATTACTTTCATTGATTACCATATTTGTTTGTTGTGAATATATCTCCTTAAAAATAAATTTGAGGTTGTTAAGACCTTTCAAAATTTTCACAAGATGGTTCAAACATAGATTTAAGCCCAAATTTGTATCTTAAGAAATAATAATGGAAAAGAGGATTTTTCAAAAATCTTAGGAACTAATCTTGATGAACACAGGGATAATCCATCAAACTTCTTGCATTGACAAACTATAACAAAATGGGACAGTTGAGAGAAAAAAAACAGCATTTACTTAAAGTTGTAAGAGCTTTAATGTTTCAAATGGGGGTAGGTTCCTAAACAATATCAGGTGGCGGAAGCCAATTTTGGCAGCCTCTTATTTGATCAATAGAATGCAAACTCATGTTCTAAAATTCAATACACCCATTAATACTCTCAAAGAATTTTGTTCCATGTCCAGCTTCATATTCTCTGCTCTTCCTCCTGAAGTGTTTGGGTGTCTTGTCTTTGCTCATGTTCATTATCAAGTTGAATCCTAAATTTGTCAAATGGCTTTTTCTTGGATATGCTCCCAACACAAAAAGGGCACAAATGTAATCATCCTTCTTTCAAAAAATATTTTGTGACAATGGATGCTACTTTTTTTTTTTCTGAAAATAAGTGATCTTTCTATTCGAGGGGAAAGTAGCAAGGTGGAAGATCAGTTTTGGGGGATTTTATCCATTCCATTGCCCTCTTTTTTGTCTCCTAATATCTTTGATTTCCTTGAGAACACTCAAAAAATTTCTTGAAAACAAAATGTTCAAAGCCGTAACCACAAGGGAAAAAGTACTCCAATTTCTACTCAAAATTATGGGGATGAGAATCATAAAGAAAAAGAGAGAGCAGCAAGTGTACTTTTGAAGGAATAAAGATGTTGAAAGCTTTCCTCACTATCAATCCTTTAAATCAGACATAATGGATCTAAAAAATTCAGGATAGTCTATAAATAATGCGTTCATTTATGAATCACAATCTCACATTGATGTGCTAATAGCTCTCAGAAAAGGTATTAGCTCTTGTACTCAACATCATATCTCCAATTCTGTTTCTTAGGACAGACTTAATTAATCTTTCAAGACCTTTGCTACTAATCTTTCTTATGCTAATACTCCTAGAACTATACAGGAAACTCTAACAAATCCAAAGTAGAAAGAGGCTATTCAAGAGGAAATGAAGGCCTCATATAAGAACAATCCATGGGAACTTGTGGAACTACCAACCAAAAAGAGGGCAATGGGTTGTACATAGGCATTGATGGTAAAGTTTAAAGTTGATGGAACAATCAATGGAAACAAGGCTAAACTTATAGTAAAAGGGTTCCATCAAACCTACAACATTGACTATCAGGAGGCGACTTTTGCACCAGTTGCTAAGATGAACATAGTGTGAGTTCTTTTATCACTTGCTCCGAATTTAGAGTGACCTCTGCAGCAATTGAATGCAAAGAATGTGTCCCTCTATGATGATCTAGAGGAGGAAGTGTACATGGAATTACCTCCATGCTTTGAGGAAACTTTTGGAAGGAAGCAAGTTTGTAAGCTGAAAAAATCACTCCACTGTATGAAACAATCCTTGAGAGCTTGGTTTGAAAAGTTTGTGAAATCGGTCAACAAGTTGGGATATATGCAAAGAAAAGGTGATCACACCGTATTCTATAAACATGTTGAAGGACATAAAATCATTATTCTTATTGTTTGCGTTGATGACATTATCTTAATCTGTAATTGTGTTGTCAAAATAGAAAGTCTAATGGGATTATTGTCCAAGGAATTTGAAATTAAGAATTTGGGTGATCTTAGATATTTCCTTGGGGGTTGGGGTTGCTAGATGAAAGAAAGATAATTTTCTCACAATGGAAGTATATCCTAAACCTACTAAAGGAGATAGCTATGTTGGGGTGTAAACCAAGAGACACTCAACAGATGCAAATCACAAACTTGGAGTAGCAGCAGAGAGTATTGTTCTGAGTAGAGAAAACTATCAGAGGTTAGTTGGCAAGCTCATCCATTTTTCCCATACTAGACCTGATATTGTCTTTGTTGTGGGTGTTGTTAGTCAGTTTATACATTCTCCAAATGAGGATCACATGAATGTCACTTTTAAGACATTCACATACCTGAAGGGAACCCCTGGAAAGGGATTTTTATTCTCTCAGAATAATCATTTAGAAGTGGAAGCTTACACTGATGTCAATTAGGAAAATTCTACAAGTAATAGGAGATCTACTTTTAGATACTGTACCTTTATTGTAGGCAATTTGCTAACTTAGAGAAGTAAAAAACAACCAAATGTTGCTAGATAAGGAGTTGAAGCTGAATCCAGGTCAATAGCATATGGAATTTGTGAATTAACATGACTAAGGTAGCTAATGAAGGATAAGGTGGCTCATGATAGTTCTATGAGGCTCTACTGTGATAATAAAGTAGTCATCAATATTGGTCACAACCCTGTTCAACACAATAGAACTCAAGACGTTGAGATGGACAAAAACTTTATTAAGTAAAAGCCAAAGAATGGCTTAATTTGTATGTCATTTATCTTTAAAAAAAAAAAAACAACCGTCTGCTAATGTTCTAACCAAGGGCTTCTAAGGCAACTATTCCAATCTATAATTTACCAAGCTAGGAATGGTAGATATCTTCAGACCAGCTTTAGGAGAAGTGTTGTGAAAGTTTTTCTTTTTTCCCCCAATTCATAAGGAGGATTTTGGGGATTCAATGTTTCTTCTTTAAAAAGTCAAATATCTTCTACTCATATCATAGAGCAATTTTGTGGGTGGTCATCTATCCCGTATCATTGACTCTTTCTAGGTTTTGATTGTATATAATTGTAGTTTCCTTTTCTTGTAACAGAATTGTCTATACGTGTTGTAAAAAAAAAAAAAAAAAATCTCAATGAATTAAGCAAAATCAATACATAAGTCTCAATTTTAGTAGATCCCGAATCTACATCCTCCCCAGAAGCTAATTGCTACTGGTAGCGAAATTCTATTTCCCTTACTGATAAGTAAAAATATTATAAAGAAGTCTTAGAAAATGGGATGTATTTCAAAACGTACAACAGAAAATTTTCATTTCATTGGATAAGGAGTAGCAATAGTACCAGTCTATATTATGTACTAACTCTTCATTTCCACTAACCAGTATCCACAACTCGCATCAGATCAGATAAACTACTTTCTCATATCCAAAGTGGTAAGCACACAGGCATTTTATCCAATAATTGTTAGTAAAATGGTGTATGAGCAAGATATTGAAGGAAAGTGGAGAACAAATCTGTTATGATTTCACTTGGAGGTCTAAACTAAATGTGGTCAATATATCAGGTATCACAATATGATGTTGCCAATAGCTCAGGGGTTTATGTAATGAAGCAACCACCACCAAGTGAAACCAAACAGGCTTTCTCTTTAACCTCATACTCCTCCAAGCTATTCAAAGAATTCATCTTAATAAAGTAAGTTAGGAATGGTTGTGGACAACAAGAACCATCTAGATTAACTTTCCTATTTGAGTATCGAATTAGCCCATAGAAACAAACAAAGCAGATAGTGCTCTCTCACAGAGGCGATTCAATTACCATATAGTTAATTGGACACAAAATACAAAAGAGGGGAGCTTAGAAGTATATCAGACACTGAGTTTTCAAATCTTACCTTTACCGTATAATTACCATCCACCAAAAGATTTGGAGACTTCAAATCTCGATGAACAATAGGAGGTTTGAGTTGATGAAGATAATTCATCCCCATTGCCTGTACAAAGCAATAACCAGCTCCTAAATCCAGGAGAATGTACAAATAAAATCCTAGTACGATGGTGATGATGGGGTAGGGTGGGGTGGGGTGGGGAGCAAATTTAAGGAAGGATGATTAGAGTAATTGCACAAACAGATCAATCTAAAAATAAATAAAAAGAATTCTACTGAGGCATTTGCCATACCACATCATAAGCCATATTTAAACGACGCCTCTCATCCAGTACTATGCCTGCATCAGGCATGCGCAAGAGTTTATATAAGCTGCCTCTGCAATGCAAAACCAATATTCTAATTCAGTGATATATTAGATTCATTTTGCATGACTTCTTGTAAACAGGGTATAAGAAAATAAGCAATATCTAAAAAATCATAAAGAACCTTGATAAGTATTCTGTAACTATGGACAGTTGTGGAGGCTGAGTAACAGCACCCATAAAGAGAACAATGTTTGGATGCCTCAAGCGTTTCATGATTGCAACCTGCCAATAAAACACATGAGATGAACTGCAGACTTAAAATGATAATAAAAAAGATGAGACACAGAGAATATTTTCCCAACCCAAAAACAGTTCAACTAGACATTTATTCATGCATTAAAAGAGGATTTATTTGGAAATAGCAGGACGTAGCTAAGCACCTCTCTTAGAAATTCCTCGAAGCGCTCTGCATGGAAATCTTGCTCCATGAGAATCTTGACAGCAACATCCTTAGAATATTATAGTTAAGCAAGTGAGCTAGTTGAACCTCTATAATACGGAGGAAATGATCACAAAATCCTTTTGTGCGTGCATGCGTGTGTGTGTGTGTGTGTGCGTGTTGGCACTACAGGAAAAGGAGATGTAAATATATCAGAAAAAAAAATCACTAAAAAACAATTATTTCTTCAAAAGTAAAGAAAAAGAAGACATTTTCATAGCTCCAAAAGGTTTATGCACTACTCTAATAAGGATAAAAGAGATCCAAGAAAAGATGGAATTTTTATTACTGTGCAAGATGACTAATTGACAATCATATGCCTTCTAAAACTAGCAAATAGTCTTCACATTAGACAACATCAGTAACACAACATGCATGCATGCTTACACACAGTACCACCTTAATAAGAAACAACAGAGACAGAACCACAAGAATCAGACTCAAATTCATGGTTGCAAGTGACTTTTCCACAGGACAAAATATATAGCTTCCATTTTGTCACTAATAATGGGTATACCAAACATGCATGCAGCTGACCTCTATAGTATCTCTTCATACTTTTTTAGCTAGAGTTAACACCTCCTCTAGTTTTGCCAACTAAAGTATATTGTAAACCAACAAAATGCTCCATGGAACATCTTCCTAAATAAGCCAAATAAATTCATTTATAAGCAATCCAGATGGATAAGGGCCCAACACAAACCTCTGGTAGGAACCTATGCACTTGTGTCTCAACCAACATCCATCTCTCACTCCTCCATTGTCATACCTGTTCTTAATCACATCAATATGTCTGATTGACACTCCTTTTGTTTAGAAAATAAGGTCAAATTAACAGCCCAATTAGAATTGTTTCACATCTAAATATTTGCATAATAACAACATAGGCCAATTATTTTCATATGAAAAAATCTTGGCCCAATCACTCTCTCCCAAACTTATAATGACTCATAAGCTTAATACCAGTTTATGCAGTATAGAATATTACCTTCGCTCTCATGCATGGCTCTCATTGTCCTCCTCTATTTATTGGAAGTTTCCTAGGGCCCATTTACAAATCGATAACTTTTAGTAAAATGTTTCTTCGAAAAGATAAGTTCAGAGAAAAAGGTTATTGCTCAATATTAAAACTAAAAATAAATTTCCAAAGCCTCTTTGAGTAACATCTTCTACAAAAGCATCTCGACTTCAACTTTGCTAAAAAGACCTTCTAAGCTCCAACTCTCTTTTGCCTTCAAACCTATTTAGAGATTGTTTATGATAACTTTAGCGTCTGCAGTTAAGTAGTAAAAATAGAGAAATTGGAGTGAATGCTTCCTGTTATAAAAGGAACTTGTATTGGGGAATTGAAACTATTGATGCTGGAAGGAGTTCTATCATTACTCCAAGTGACACTAGTGCCTTGGATACTTTTATTTCCTTTTGATAAACAACATTTTTTGGTCTCTACTGGTACTTGAATCTAAAATCTCACACATCCCCATCCCATCTCCTTCCCACTTGAATTGGTCCTCAACAGCATGCCCTTATATACTTTTAAATTGAGACAGTCTATGGCTGGTTTGCTGGTTTGCTAATTTATTAACTTCAGAAACAGTCTATGGCTGAAGAGGGGCTGGACAGCTTGTTTTTAGTGGTTTTTGTGCTGCTAGAAGTTTGGACTTTTTGGACAGATTCATTTTAGTATTTAGAGAATTTTTTTTTTTTTTTTTGAACAGAAACGAAGAAAAAGTATTTAGAGAATTGTTCTTTATGTTTTTTTCCTTAAGTGAACACGGGCAAGTTTGTTTTGATGTTTGGCAGATTGTTTATTTGATTTTTTGGTACTTATTTTTCTGGTGATTCAAATTTTGACACTAGAGCTCTTGGGTCCTCAAGGTGATTCCGGTTTAAATATCAATCATATTGAACCTTATTGTTGGTGAATATGGTAAGCAAAATTATGTGCAACAAGTAACTACTAGTACTAGGCAGCCACCACCACAATCTTCTAATACACATGTACACTTAGAAGGTGTTTGATAAATCAACTTAATAACTTAATGTGACTTAATAACGTAATTTACATCATTAGGTAGATTAAGCATATTTGGTGAAATTATCTAATATTACAACTTAAAAGTTATTTTTAACTTCAAGTATTAAGTCAAAAATAGTTAACTTATTTTTAATCTCAAATCATTTTTGCCTCATTTACCCACACTACTGAGAGTATATTTTAGGATTATGATTTCACATTCATGACACATTTTTTATAATAAATATTTGATGATTATCTTATGTATCTACAATACTCTAAATATGGATTTTTATAAATATATTTATTGCTTAAAATTAATGAAAATAAATGTGAGCTAAAGACAATGAGGATAAGTATTAGTTAAAATAAACAAGAGTAAATGTGTTAATTTGATGATTTACAATAAATTAAGTCTTGCTCATCCCATGCATCAAACTTAGGGTCTCCTCTCCTTGGTCCTATTCTTACGAGATGACTTAATTTCCCTTTTCCCTTTAGAAAGGTACAAACAACCTGCGACCATTTTAAATAATTCTTTCCATTAAGCTTGTATGTTATTTGAATATTCTACAACTCTCTTGTGTTGGGACAGGTAATCACTTTTTCAAATTGAAAAATGATAGTGGTAATTTCTAATACCTCTGACATTTTTCCTTTTCATTTTTATTTGTGTTTATTGTAAGGCTTAAATAGTGAAACCTAACCACTTAACTAGCATAATAGCCAAACCTTAAATACTTGTATTGAAGCCCTTACTAGCAATCAAAGATGTGGTCATGAGGTAGAGGCAAAACCAATGACGACGGCAAGATCCTAGGGCAACGACAATAATAAGATCCAAGGGTGACGAGGACGCGAGGCAAAGACAAAGGTGATAGGGACGCAAGGCAAAGACAAAGCCGACAGCAAAGGGTGACGACGAGGGCGCTGATGATGATGGAATTTTGTCTGTGGTGATTGGGTCAAAGCTCTGAAACTTGCAATGTTGCTAGCAGCATGAAATCCTCAATGGTGAATGATAGAGGACGCGATCCTCTGTTGTTTTCGATGACACGCTCACTAGCAATAAAGGACAAAGGGTACAACAACAAAGGTTGTTATTGCTATCAGAGATGAAACTAATGACATGATCTTTTGTTTCACAATGAGTTTGTGATCTGGAGAGGGTGTGATGTAACAGCATGGTGACAACAACCACTTTGGTGTTGTGTTCACAATCTAACTTGCTGCAATGGCTTGATTCAGACAAGAAGAAACTTTAAGATCAACGATGAAGGTCAATTCTAGTCTTCAACTCGACAATGAAGACCGAAAAAAAAATCTTCTCTCCCCGAATTTACGAGCCTAAAGCTCCAATACCATGTAGAAGAGAGATGGAAGGAATATAAGGCAAAAAATTCTTTTCCTTAATTTTTTTTTGTACAAAGACGCACGCACGCACACACACACACACGTATATATATACAAAAAATCCTAGCACCTAACTTAGGAACTTTCCTAACTAAATTACAACAAATCCCTTTGATCATGGGGTTACCTAATTCTCTCTATAAAATCACAACTGCCTTAATTCCATTCTTCCACAGCCTATGATACTAGGATCTTACAACTTCACCAACCGTACCTGTGACATAGGTCTAGTAATGAGTTCCTTATTGGATATTCCTACTTTGCTTTGGATCTAGCTAGTTGATTTTTTATTGATCTTTTTTTTTTTTTCCAAATTTCTTAGCAAATAATTACATTAAGAAAAAGAGAGTTTGTTGGAAGTTAACTTTTATAAAAATATTTAAGAATAAGAAAGAAAAGACAAAGATAGAAGAAGAAAAAAGAAAGGTTTCTATCAAAGATATCCTTTTCTTTTAGGAATATTTAATTGATTTTTCTTTGTTTTTCCCCACCATCATGTTATATCCAATTGTCTATATCCATTATTAAGATTCTTTTTAGCCAAATCCCCCTATTTTGAAAATCGTAGGTGTAAAGAATTAAATTAGACACCTAAACACATGCTCGTACCCAATACCCAAACATAAACCCCTACAACATAAGTATTATTTAACAACTATGATACCCAGATCCTTCAATTTCACCCAATGTACCTATATCAACACAACATGGGTGTAGGTATGAGATCCTTGTTAGACACTCCTATTTTACTTTAGGTGTGACTATTTGATTTTTTCATCAATATCCTTTTATTCTTTCATAACTTTCTTAAAAAGAGTTAGCCGAAAAGTGAATTTTTGTAAGAATTCTTAGGGAGAATTGAAAAAAAAAAAAAATTACAGGGAAAATATGGAAGCTTTTAAAATGGATACTTTCACTTCTAATTTATTTTTGATTGATTTTTCTTTTATTATGTCTTACCCCAATACCCGTGTCCCTTCCTTTTAAACTGAACCTCGTAACTTAAAATTTGAGTTGTGAAGGATCAAACACCTAGATGCATGCCCACATCCAACACTCATACTGAAACCCATGCAATATAGGTTAACAAATATAAATACATGCAAAGGTACAGGGAAGTCAAGCTACATAAACCTAAACATTTCTACACCTCATTTTTCTCCTTTCTTCTTTATTTATTTATTTATTTATTTGTTCCTAACCTTAATCCTAATCTCATAAGGTTTTATTCCTAATTGAAACAAATAATTATTTCTGGTTGTTTTAGGTGTTTTACAGTTTGATGGTTTCATAGAAAGTCTTCTTACCTTGTGTTTGGTTACTAGATATTCTTTTTATGACAAGGGAAACCAACAAGTCTCTCCCTTCATTATAATCCCAAATGCGTTGGGATTGACTTTGCTAAGTTCATTTCCCTACTTTTTAAATTTTCAAAGAAATCCTGATACCTCATTACAAATGGTATGATGTGGATTTGAGCCTCCCTTAGCAAGAAAGAAACTAAACTAAATGATGCAGGATCTTGAAAATTCTAGACACCCTGAAAAGAAACACAAAATATGTGAAAACTTTTACAAATTCTGATTCCCTTCCCCATAGGTTAAGAATCTTATTTAGAAACTAAATAATATATATATATATATATATATTCTAATATGATAAGAAGACTAAGAAAAAAAAAAGAAGCCAGACAAAAAGTCAACCACTAATTAAATTAGAACCTTAAACAACTAAAGTAGAAATTTAAACTAATTGTGGTACCCAAGAGGAACCTTGTCCCAAATCAAGGCTTAGGCATTAGAATCAGTATTTCCCCTTCTCTTACAAGTCTTCAAAGGACATTCTAACGTTGATTCCCATCACTAAAGTACCATATCCACATTAAAAGAAATAAATGAAAGACAATAGTGTTATTCTCTTTCATCATAAGATTACAAATAAATCCAAATCCCAACACCAGTATTTCTGCCAAGCAAATACAAAGAAAAAGGAATCCATGCAACAGGCCACAAGAACTTCTAGCTACCATGACTCGCAACTTTCCTCATAACTTAATGAATTCAGTCAGGGTAAGTACTTTTTTTCAAGAGTCATTTAACTTAATTCAGAAGAAACAACTGCTATATCATCTCCAATGCAAGTATCTGACTTCATTTCATGAAAATAAAGGGGAAAAGGAGGGGGTTAAAAAATTGATTCTCTGCATGCATATATTCAATTTCAGAACAATGTTTTCTGAAAAGAAATAAAACACACATGAACTTAACAAAATAACCATATCAATATTAGACAAAATATTCATCTTACTGAATGTACCAAACTATTCCAAACTGCCAAGTAAGAATATAGGGAAAAAATTTCTTACTGAATCACGCCACTTAGCACGATGAACAGTTCCAAACGAACCTGAAATGCATTACACCAATACTGTTCATTTACAATGTTATCCCATTGGAAACAGATTGCAAGCATGAAAAAGAAGTTGAAAGTCAATGGTTAGTAAGCTTTGCAGTCTGTGATGGTCTGTCTTACCTGCTCCAATGTTCTCCTTCAAAACAAGTTCACTCCATGGAATCTCCAGATCCTCCTCTACAAGAGAATATTTTAGACTTGATCTACTTGTTACTGAGTGATTCTTTTCCATGAACCCCAGATTCTTATTTGTACCAGGCCTTGGCCTAGGAAAGGGCAAAATAGGTTGAACATCTCTATTACCCATTGGTAGGATGTGACTTGGTCGAACTGCACCTTTGACCAAGTGTTTTGAGTTTATGACATTTGGCAAAGGATTGAACGAGTTTTGCATCTGGGAATCTCTATCATGGGATACAAGTCGTGCAGTCCTTTGGGGCAGAAAAAGTTCATGGTGGTTATTTGAAGTTGATACCAGGTTCTTGCTCTCAGTGTAACTCCTATCAAAAGGTTTAGGGAACCGTGAATCTGAGTTATCATCTTGTCCAACAGCAGCACCTACACGATGGGGAAAAAGAAAACCAAATAAATTACTTATAAAAAACAAAATATATAAACCTTTGTGAAGGTGAATGACAGTTGCCTTGCATTCATTATTACTATTTGAGAATGATACTCCTGATTTAGCTTTTTCAATGACATGCCTACTCCATCTGAGGCACCTATGTTGCAATTTATCAATTATTTTGTTTTGAACTTGCCAAAGGATGTAGCATCCATGTTAGCATCCTCTTCAAAGGTGATACTAACTTAACCATACAGAAGCATCAAAGTGCTATATGAAGGCTTAACATTTATCATACAACCACCTTCACATCAAGCATCAGAAATGCATCTCAGACCTTCATAATATGTCTGATAAAATAAGAAGCACTTGTTTATCTGTTGTTCTAAGGTCAAATCATATAAAATAAACACTGAATCTGTTTGGCACTAATCATGATATAGGTAAATGTTTAAAAGTTAAAACTCAGTCGATGGCTCACAGAGCAGCAGTTCATAACAAGAAACCAAATGGTTTGAAATATTTTTTTGGGTGTTTTGGAAGGAAATTATTATAGCAACAACGGAGATGATCAGTTTAGAGGGCATATCTTCTGAACAACTCAAGTGTTAGCATGATTTTCATGAATACTTAAGGAAGAAATAAAAGTAATTAACACAATATGAAATTATATCAAACAAGCCGCCAAAGCATGTTTCAGGTGGGAAGCGGTTCAGATGGGGATGGAGGTTCCAGGCTCAACTGCATGTACCAAAAAGGAAAATTGCATAAATGAACAAAAAGGAAATTATGCATGTAAAAATAAAAATAAAAGAAAAGAAAACCAACAGTGATTTAGCACCGTCAAAAGTTTTATTATTGTTTCCTGGCCACCATTCATTGGTGGAGATTAACTTGTGAGCAGAGGATTCCTCTTTAGTGGAGGCCTTTGAAAAGCAGACTCACTGGTCCATTTCCATTGTCAAGAAGAAAAAAGGCTTCAACAATTGCAGTCTAAAGCATTTTAAAGTCTTCTCTAATCTCTTAGCTATGATTAACATTAATTGTAATTTTCTATTCATTTTTTGGGAAATTTATTTTCTTCATTTTACTCATATTTGAAATTATGTTCTCTGTTTAATTTCAATTTCCAACCTTCTAACAAGCTTTTAAAGAAAACTAAAATTGAATAAAATTTGGTTACATTTAAACCATTAACCAGCTTGTTAAAAGAGACAATTATTCCAAATTGGCTGAAGTGTCCATTAATCATTTTCTTTTACTTTCCTAATGACTCAAGATTGAAGATATTTGTTCTCTTTGAATTAGTATGGGTTCTCCCAAGGTCAGTGCATCAAGATGCTTTTAGGGTGGGATAGGAAGTTTGTCAGGAAGAACAGGAGAAAGTTGTGGAGGACAACCCTCTTTATTTGGCATCATGTATTTAGATACAGCAGAACAGGACAAATTTTGAAGAGGTCAAATTTAATGGTTTTCAAGGTACAGTAAAATCATCCTCTGGTAGGAAGGGCTCATTTTCTAGACTTCATTAACAAATGCATTCTTTCCCTCTGGATGTTGTTCATGTACTTCACATGTACATTGGGAGTGGCAGTTGCATGCCCTTTGACATCTTCTAGTATGTTTTCTTACTTATAAAAATAAGTCACAATTAAACAAAAATTAAGAATCCCAGTTCTTTTCACTATGAATCATATACAATCCTTTAGTGGTGGTTTTACAGAAACAACCAGATTGCTGAAGACAAATATCAAGAGCACAAGAATGAAGATATGGTACATTTCAAGCAAATATAAAAATAAATCTCTAAACAGACAGGGATAAATATGGATGTAATAAATATTCTGGAATAGAATACACGCATGAAGAAACTCTTATCAGAACACTTACAGAAATTGCAAAATATATGGAAATAAGTAACAGGGGAATCACCTGAGGAAGGATCATCAAATGCAATATTAAGTGTTTGACAGTCAAAGAAATACAGTCTGGCCAATATCCTGAAGTCCTCAGCCGTTTCAACCAATTTAAATCTTGGATGGCATAAGGGCGAAGAAACTAAGATGGAAGATGTACCATTGAGCAAGGAATCAGGTGAGCACAGAGCACCCGGATTACACATCAAATCAACCAAATACTCCCTGGGAAAGTACATAAATCTTTTTATTGACTAACATAAATAAGAAAGAATACATCCTATATCATGAAAAATACAAAATAATAGACATTCAATTAAGTTGTAAGCATTACACCAAGGACCTATCAGTTCAAGATTCAAGAAGATCCAAAGAGACTTTTTGCGGGGAGGGGGCGCATTACAGAAACAACCTCATTTGGTTAATTAGACCATAGTCTTCTTGGAAAAGAAGGATGGGGGTCTTAGACTCAGCCTGGAACAAAGCTTTGCTCGGTAAGTGGAATTGGAGAAATTGCTAATGAAAGGGAGTCCTTTTGAAAACAAATCATAAAAGGGAAGTTCTAAAGAGAAGGGGGGCGGTGTTCAAGAGAGTGAGAGAAGGATATGGAGTGCAGGTGTGGAAAGCCATCAAAAATGAATGGGAGGGTATAAAAAGGTGGTCTTGTTTTTCACTTAGGAATGAGAGAAGACTTAAATTTTTAAAAGAATTATGGTGCAAGGATTTAACCTTGGAAGAAGCCTTCCCAAACTTATTCTCTATTGCATCTTGATCTGACAAAGATGAATAGCTAGTGGAAGCATGGGAGCAGGTTGGCAAAGGGGTGGTTGAAGCCACGACTTTTCAAGGCAGTTTAATGATAGGGAGCTTAATGAAGCAGATATTTTCTTACAAAAATTACAAACTTCGTCAATTAAAAGGGAAGTGGAGGATAAATTGAGATAGCATGAGTCCAAGAGCAGCAATTTTTTTGGTTTGATCCCTCTATTCATCCCTCTCCATGAGAGACAAAGAGCCTTTCTTGGCAAGTGTAGTGTGAAGCACATGGGCACCAACAAAGGTCAATCAAGAAGCATCTTGGGAAAAAATTCTAACTCTTGACCAGCTCAGAAGAAAGGGATGGACTTTGCCAAATAGGTGTTATTTGTGCAAAGGCAAGGAAACAAATGATCACTTGCTTCTACATGGATCTAAAGCAAGTGTGTTGTAGCACCTAATATTTTCTCTCTTTGGAGTGGTTTGGATGATGAAATCTTCAATTAGAAGGAATCATTTGGGTTGGCACAGCAATTTCATGGGAAAAAATGGAAAAAAAAAAAAAATTGATCTATAAGACCCCCTCCTTGTGCTTGTTTTGGACCCTTAGGAAGGAAAGGAATAGAAGGTCTTCTAATGATACTGAGCAATCAGACCAAACAATCAAATTTGAATTTTTATGTACTTATGGGTTAGGGTGTACATGAGGATCACACAATGACTATGACTGATTTTGTAGAATGGTTGAGCTTCAAGTAAGGAGACAGGTTTTGTTTGTTTATGTCCCTCTTGCATACACTAGGCATCTATTGTATACATTGTGTGTACTATGAAGCGCCTCCTCTTAGCCACTTCTAATATATTTTCTCATTCCAATCAGAAATTTAAAAAAATAAAATTACACCAAGGACTTATCAAGATATAAGGCATTAATTCTTCAAAAAAAAGAGCCAATTTGAACTTTGCTTTCTCGTGATCTTTCAAAGAAAGCTGGCCAACAAATAAAAAAAAATGGAAAAACAGAGTCTTCTTTTCCTAGTGGGTTCAATGAGAGCACGAAGTGAGACATAAGACAGAGAAGTTTAGGGTTTGTCAGGGAGAGATTAGAGCTCTTTTTAGACAGAGAAAAGAAAATGAGTACAAGAGAAGAGGGATGAAGGCTGTCCTGGTCTAGGCTGCAGTGTGCAAGCAACTGACCATGCTAATCACCATGGATTAAAATTTCAGCTTGTTGATACCCAAACATCTTAGAAATTTTTCAGTTATCGGTGGTGGCCAATACAAAAATGGGAGACTCGTTTGGTGGGCTGTGGGCTACTTAAACCCCTGTTTGGTGGGCTGATGTGGCCCATTGAAAAATCGGTAATATAGCTATAAATGCCTCAAAAAATTGGCAATAAATTCAGAAAAACCTGATAAATGCCAAAAATTGATGAAACTCAGTAGGTCCAAGTTTCAGCTTTAAAAATTCAAGACGGGGGAGGGATTTGGAACTCAAACTCAAACCTCCAATATGGAGAACAAGGAGCCTAACCATCAAGGCATCTACACCCTTTGTTAAAATATATGCATATATCAAGAAACTAAGAATACTTCAATCGTATATTTTTTATATAATTGGGTCCCTATTTAATGTATACACAGAGAGAAAAATATGGAAAAAATAAAATATGGAAAAAATAAAAATCAAACCAAACATTTAGCCTAAATATCTTCTACCACAATATCCTACAAATTACCCCCAAAATTATACAGGATTTCCACACTCCCTCTCAAGTTGGATCATAGATATTAATCAAGTCCAACTTGCAAATAAAATCTTCAAAGCTAGATTTCTGTAACCCCTTGGTGAATGTATCTATCAATTGTTCCCTTGCAGGGATATAAGTCATGCAAATAGTCCCCTTCTCAATTTTTTCCCTTATAAAGTGTCTATCCACTTTTATATATTTGGCCTTGTCATGCTGAACAGGATTATGAGAAATACTAATGACGGTTTTGTTGTCACAATAGAGTTTGATGGGGAGTTCCACTGTAATGTGTAGTTCTTCCATCAGTTTCTGCAACCATAGTCCTTCACACATACCTTGTGCAATTGCTTTGAATTCAGCCTCAGCATTGCTTCTGGCTACTACACTCTACTTCTTACTTCTCCATGTTACTAGATTTCCCCAGACATGGGTGCAGTAGCCGGTAGTAGACCTTCTGTCTTCTGCTGATCCCGCTCAATCTGCATCTATATAGAGACCTTCTTTTTTTTTTTTTTTTTGATAAGTAAAAAGGAAATGCATTAAAGAAGAGGCAAAAAGCCACAAAGTATACAGGGGATATACAAAGCGGCTAAGGCCTCTAGGAACAACAAAACCAGAAAGGATTCACCTCCCCTGAAGTGGATGCTACCCACTCCAAAAAGCCTATAAGGGAGAGAGACTCCTCACCTAAATACAATTTGGCTCAACTCCGTAAATTACAAACAGAAAAATTCTTTAGTTTCTAGATATTCAACACACCTCCCCCTAAAAGTTAATCTATTCATCTCCTTCCAAACCGTCCAAAAAATACACAACGAGATGGATTTCCAAACCTTTTTCCTTTTCTTCCCCACAAAGGGACCCCTCTAACTAGTTAAGACCTCCTTTACAGTTTCTAGAAAGACCCATTTTACATCTATTAACCCAAGAACAATATCCCACAAGGCTCTAACCACTATACAGTGTATAAGAATATGATTTACATTTTCTTCTTCACAACCACACAAAAAACAACAATTAGGAAGTTGCCCCCCTCTTATCTAAAGCCTATCCAGAGTAAGCACCTTCCCCCACGTCGCTTCCCAAGCCAAAAAAGCGACTTTAGTTGGCACCCTATCCACCCAAATACACTTTGAAGGAAAAACGGTGTCATTAGGATTGGCCAGCAAACTATAAGTTTCCTTGACCCTGAACTGACCATTTCTTCCTCCCCTCCAAAGAACTAAGTCTTCCTCCAAAGAAGGCCTATGACCCCTCAAAACATGGAGCAAATCCCCAACCATATCCAACTCTCAATCATTAAAGTCCCTCAAAAAATTTAGATTCCAACCTCCCTGACCAGAATTTTGATCCCACATTTCCTCAACCATTGCATTCCTATGAACAGCCATGACAAAAAGGTGAGGGAAGCAGTGGGACAACGCTGTACCAATACACCAAATATCTGTCCAAAATCTGATTTTGGTGCCCTTCCCAGCTAGAAACACCATGTTATCCCAGCACCAAACAGATTCTTTCAAGATCTCCTTCCACACCCCTACTCCAACCGCCCCATTAGCCTTCTTTGACCTCCATCCAAGGCCCTCTTGCCCATACTTGGTCATGATCACTTGTTTCCAAAGATTATCTTTGTCGCAAGCATACCTCCATATCCACTTACCAAGTAAGGCTTTGTTCAACAGGGCTAGCTTCCTTAGGCCTAGCCCACCCTTGTTCTTGTCTGTACAAACCACCTCCCATTTAACTAGATGAGTTTTCCCCTCCAAGTCCCCCCCCCCCCCACAGGAAGTCCCTTTGCACTTTCTCTCAATCTTAGGCATACGGAAAATAAACATTTGATAGATTGGCATGCTAGCCAAAGTGCTTTTTATGAGGGTGATTCTCCCCCCTTTGGAAATATACTACCGTTTCCAAAGCGCAAGTCTCCTCCTTACTCTCTCTTCCACCCCATCCCACATAGAAGGAGCCCTATTAGGAGCCTCTAGAGGAAGACCAAAATACTGAGAGGGCAAGGATCCCACCCTGCAGCCTAACTCTACTGCCAACTCTTCAATCTCATCCACCTCACCAACTAGGATAATTTCACTTTTGGCTAAGTTAATCCTTAGACCTGAAGTAGCTTCAAACCAGAGGAGAATCCAACTTAAATGAGTTAGGTGCTCTTTACTTGCCTCACATAATACAATTGTGTCATCAGTAAAGAATAAATGGGAGATGTTCAAAGTAGATCTACTACCACCCCGAATGCTACACCTTGATAAGAATCCCCCCTCCACAGCTCTCCTAATGAGAACATCTAGCACTTCCATTCTTATAACAAAGAGGTAGGGAGATAGGGGATCTCCTTGTCTAAGCCCCTTAGTGCTTGGGAAAAAGCCAGCTGGAACCCCATTAACCAGAACTGAGAATTTGGCTGAAGACAAGCAACTCCACATCCACCCCAACCACTTAGATCCAAAGCCCATTTTTTGCAAGACCTTCAACAAAAACTTCCAATTGATGTTGCCAAAAGCTTTCTCAATGTCCAATTTGCAGATAAGCCCCTTCTCTTTTCTTTTCTGCCACGAGTCTATCACCTCATTTGCAATTAAGGATGCATCAAGAATTTGTCTTCCCGTCACAAAGGCATTCTGGGTAGTGGAAACCACCTTTCCTACCACTTTCTTAAGCCTGTTAGCTAGCACTTTAGCCAATAATTTATAAAGCCCCCCCCAAAAGGCCAATAGGTCTAAAGTCTCCAAGATCCTCAGTCCTAAGAAAAGTAGATCTCTACCTTCTTACTATCACCCTTCTTAAAGAATAGTCCGCTCCCTAGAGAACCCTTTAGATATCTAAGGATCTTATACACTACTTCCAAGTGACTTTCCTTTGGTGAATGCATGTAGTGGCTAACCACGCTTACGGCGAAAGCAATGTCTGGTCTAGTGTGAGAAAGGTAGATCAATCTACCTACTAGTCGTTGATATCTCTCTATATCCACGGGTTTTCCGTCGCTTTCCGTCCTTTTTCTTGCCCTGATAGGGGTATCGCTTGGCTTGCAACCAAGCATGCTAGTCTCAATCAGCAAGTCAAGTACATACTTTCTCTGGGAGATACTAATTCTCTTCCTTGATCCAGCGACCTCCATTCCTAGGAAATACTGCATTTGACCCAAATATTTTACCTCAAACTCTGTACCTTCTTCAGCCTCTCCACTTCTCCTATGTTATCTCCAATGAGAATGATGTCATCGACGTACACGATTAGGATGGTTATCCTTCCATCGTTGGACTGTTTGAAAAACATAGTATGATCCGACTATTCCTATTGGTATCCTTGGTTCTTAATTACCTTTGCAAATCTATCGAACCAGGCTCTTGGAGATTGCTTGAGATCATACAGAGATTTCTTCAATTTGCATACCCCGGTTTCTTCTTCTTCCTTACAAAACCCTAGTGGTAGCGTTATAAACACTTCTTCTTCCAGCTCATCATTCAGAAAGACATTCTTGATATCAAACTAATGGAGTGGCTAGTCTAGGTTTGCTGCCAAGGATAACAGAACTAGTATGGTGTTCAACTTTGCCACTGGTGCAAATGTCTCGGTATGGTCGATGTCGTAGGTCTAAGTGAACCCCTTTGCAACCAGGCGGGCTTTGTATCATTCTACTGTGCCATCTGCCTTATATTTCACTGTGAATACACATTTACAACCCACTAGTTTCTTCCCTCTTGGCAAAGTCATCACTTTCCAAGTCCCATTTTTTTTCAATGCCCTTATTTCTTCCATCATTGCCTCTCTCCATTCTGGAATCTCCAAGGCTTCTTGAATGTTTTCAGGAATCTGGATTCTATCAAGGTTAGTCGTAAAAGCACAACACTTTGCAGAAAGAGCATTATAAGACACAAATTTCGAGATAGGATGGAGAGTACATGAACGAGGTTGCTTCCTAAGAGCAATGGGTAAGTCATATGTTAGCTGATCAGGATTGGAGCCAGACTGCTGAGGGGTTGGAACTATCAGCGGTTCTGACTCTTTTAGTGCTTCGGAGGTGAGTGTCTCATTGGACTTCGATTTTGGCCTCCTTAAGTAGACGAGTGTTTCCCTATTTGTCTGTATTTTCGTATCTCCCCCTGAGTTCAAGTGTCCTTTTGTATTAGGCAAAGGGGTAGATTTAAGGCATGGGTTGGATTCGAACACAGCAACATCGAGGCAGTCTAAGGTTAAGGGGGGTCTAGCTTCACTCACGGACTCCCCCTGAAGCGAGTAGTAGGGAGTATGCTCAAAGAATGTGACATCTAGGCTAACATATAGCTTCTATGAAATTGGATCATACCATTTGTAGCCCTTTTGTGTAGAAGAGTAGCCAAGAAAGACACATTTAAGCGCTCTGGGATCCAATTTGTTTCACTTAGGTGCGTGAGCGTGGACAAACACAGTGGACCCAAAGACACGAAGTGGAAGATGTGCACCGAGTCTAGAATGGGGAAAAAGCTCTTGGAATTTATGGAGAGATGTGACAAAAGATAGGACCCTACTAGGCATTCGATTAATAAGGTATGTGGCTGTCAAAATGGAGTCACCCCAAAATTGTGAGGGCATGCGAGAGGTAAACAACAAGGTACGAGCAACTTCAAGACTATGTCTATTTTTCCATTCTGCAACCCCATTTTACCTAGGGGTGTCAACGCAAGAACTTTGATGGATAATACGATTTTCCTGTAGATAATGGCTCAAGGAGTGATTGAAATACTCAGTACCATTATCGGTACGAAGAATTTGAATTTTTGGTGTGAAACTAAGTTTGTATCATAGAGTGAAAGTTCATGAAGACTGATCGAACCTCAATTTTATCAGTCAACAAATATACCCAACACAGGCGAGTGTGATCCTCAATAAAAGTAATAAACCATTTTTTATGGGTCATATTAGGGGTACATGAGGGTCCCCATAGATCACTATGAATCGGAGTAAATGGTATGGATGGTTTATACTTAGATTTAGGAAAAATGCACGATGGTGTTTGGCAAGTTCACACACTTCACACTGAAAATCCCATGAAGCTTTATTTGAACATAGTGAAGGAAATAAATGTTGCAAGTACTAAAAACTAGAATGACCCATCCTTTTGTGTCATAACAAAAGTTCATTTTCCCCAGGACTAGATGCAAAATTACAAACAGTAAGAGGACACTGTCCACTCACATTAGCTTCGTCAAAGTAATATAGCCCCTCACGTTCCTTAACACTACCAATCATCTTCCCCGATGATAGGTCCTGAAAGACACAATGAGAGGGTAGGAATTTAGTTGAGCAATTAGACTATTTGGTTAACTGACTAATAGACAGCAAATTGCAAGATAAATTAGGAACATGTAGGACCGGGTTAAGAGTAATAGACTCAAAAATACGAATACTCCCTTTACCAGCAACTGAGGATAAAGTACCATCTGCAATTTTTACTTTTAAATTACCAACACAAGAAGAGTATGTAGAAAATAAACGATGAGCATCAGTCATATGATCAGATGCACCAGAGTCAATAATCCAGGAAGTAATATGAGACGTGGTGCTAAGTGCTATTAGAAAGGTACCTTTGTGGGCTAAAGAACCAGAGGACATAGTGGTAGAAGACTGACCAAAGGCTTGGAAATTAGAAAAAAACTTATAATTTCACAAGCTGGTCAAAATTAAACCCCACAGTAGAAGCTAACTGATGATTTTCTGTGGGTGTTTAGTCTATCTGGGTTTCAGTGGAGGCCTGATGACTATGGGCTTTATTGGGCTATCTAGGCTTCCAATCCAGCAAGTGTCTTTAGTGTGGCCCGTTTTCTTACAATGCCCACAATAAGTCCTCTTAGACTGTCTTGGGCCAAATCCAACGTGAAGCCCACGGGTTACAAGTGCTAAAGCCTCGAGCCCAGAAGTGATATGTTCCCGCAACATCACTTTCCTTCTGCTCTCCTCACGTCGCACCTCAGAGAAGACCTCTCGAATGGAGGGCAGCGGCCAGCGACTGAGAACTCTGCTCCTAACATCGTCAAGCTCGCGGTTCAACCCCGTTAAAAACTCGAAGACTCTCTCGTTCTCCATCTTCTTCTTAAATCGCACACTGCCACTTGTGCACTCCCATTCCTCTTCACAGCTAAGAACGAGTTCTTGCCACAAACCCAGCATCTCAGTGTAGTATTCTGTGACTTCCCGATCTCCTTACTTCATCTGCTAGAGCCGCGTCTTGAGTTCAAAGATTTGGGAAGCATTCTCGGCATCGGAGTATGTTTTCCATATCGCATCCCACACATTATTTGTCGTCGGGAGGAACATGTACGTTTTGCCAATGGCTGGCTTCATGGAGTTGATCAAGCATGAGGTGATGAAGGATCAAGGATACCAACAGGGACAATTGGATCATACTATATTCTTCAAACAGTCCAACGATAGAAGGATGACCATCCTAATCGTGTATGTCGATGACATCATTCTCACTGGAGATAACACCGGAGAAGTGGAGAGGTTGAAGAAAGTCTTAGCCACAAAGTTTGAGGTAAAAGATCTGGGTCAAATGCAGTATTTCCTAGGAATAGAGGTCGCCAGATCAAGGAAGGGAATTAGTATCTCCCAGAGAAAGTATGTACTTGACTTGTTGACTGAGACTGGCATGCTCGGTTGCAAGCCAAGCAATATCCCTATCAAGGCAAGAAAAGGGACGGAAAGCGATGGAAAACCTGTGGATAGAGAGAGATATCAGCGACTAGTAGGTAGACTGATCTACCTTTCTCACACTAGACCAGACATTGCTTTCATCATAAGCCTGGTTAGCCAGTACATGCATTCACCAAAGGAAAGTCACATGGAAGCAATATATAAGATCCTCAAATATCTAAAGGGTTCTCCAAGGAAATGACTATTCTTTAAGAAGGGTGACAGTAAAAAGGTAGAGATCTATACAGATGCATATTAGGCGAGATTAGCAAAAGACAGAAGGTCTACTACCGGCTACTGCACCCATGTCTGGGGAAATCTAGTAACATGGAGAAGTAAGAAGCAGAGTGTAATAGCCAGAAGCAGTGTTGAGGTTGAATTCAAAGCAGTTGCACAAGGTATGTGTGAAGGACTATGGTTGCAGAAATTGTTGGAAGAACTACACATTACAGTAGAGCTCCCCATCAAACTCTATTGCGACAACAAAGCCGCCATTAGTATTTCTCATAATCCTATTCAGCACGATAAGATCAAACATATAGAAGTGGATGGACACTTTATAAAGGAGAAAATTGAGAAAGGGACGATTTGCATGACTTATATCCCTACAAGGGAACAATTAGCAGATATATTCACCAAGGGGTTACAGAAATCTAGCTTTAAAGATTTTATTTGCAAGTTGGACATGATTAATATCTATGATCCAACTTGAGGGGGAGTGTGGAAATCCCGTATGATTTGGGGAGTGATTTGAAAGATATTGTGGTAGAAGATTGAGGCCCCAATTAGATCTGATATTTAGGCTAAATGTTTGGTTTGATTTTTATATTTCCATATTTTGCTCTTTGTGTATATGTTAAATAGGGACCCGATTATGTAAAATATACACGATTGAATATACAATTGTATTATTCTCAGTTTCTACAAAAGTCTATCAAATTGATGCAGAATTTTGAACCTAGATCAATCGAGTATCATCGTGATCAATCAAGACAGTAAATTGCAACTACCTTGATCAAAAGACTCTCAATTGATCAACTGTCACAGGTTGAAAATCTGAAAAATTACCTACCTTGACTAAAATTCTTTCTTCTTTAGACCCCACAAGAAACCTTAAGTGATTTTTCTATAACTACCCATCTTATGAGTTTTAGAAAAACAACTTAGCAGCATTATGAAACTTAGAGAAAACTTTTAGAGATAACTTTCCAAAAACCAAATATGCTTTGATCTTTCATTCCTAGATTTTCTAAAGAATCTTCTACAGACCTTTAGAACTATTTAACCTAGTGAAACAGATTAGGTGCTCATGAGGAGTGGTGATTCATGGATTCAAATTGTGAGGAGCAAAGCTTCATGGATTCAAATTGTGGAGTGAAAAACATAGTAAATAGAGATTTGTGAAATACCATGGCACAATATGGTTCATACTGGGGAAGTGAAACAGTAAGGATCAAAGCTGAAGCCTAGATTGGATTGGTGAGATTTGGTTGGATATCCTATATAACCTCAACTTTTAGTGGATTTGACTTGGATTAGCAGATCAAAACATGGTTTTGTCCCTAAATTTCAAGGATTCCATGTATATCATTGTCTCAATTCTTTTTCATTTTAAGATTTATATATTGTCTCAATTGTTGAATAATCTGTGATTTAGGAATACTCTTGAATTGAACCTAGAACACTTAATTAAACTTATCTAAATTAATTCAGGTATTCTAATTAATCAGACAGAACTTACATGGCCC
>JBAPGN010000236.1:0-28994 GCA_037355405.1 Vitis amurensis | reverse complement strand
TCGGAAATGACGCCTCCAAACTTGGTGCGTTTTCTTCCAAATAGAATAACTTCTTCATTTAAGCTCTGATTTGCACATTTTTTGAAAGTGTGATCCCTATACTTCCTTGATCTCGAAACGATATACCGTTATGTATTACAAATAGAACTCCGGTAAGTGGCTCTAAATTTGTCCTCAAATTCAGAATATATATTACATCAGATATTTTGAGTTATAAAGTTTCCATCAGTTCGAATCTTGCTCCATGCTCATTTCCCATGTTTTCTTGCCTTCTTCTTATCCATTAATAGTCATTTCTATCTTCCAAACTCATGATATCCTCTGTCTTGCCTTTCCCTTATGTCTAATGAGTTTTGACTCACTTATTTCCTCATTTAGCCCTTTCTTTGATCTTTTCAAATCTAAAAGTGATTCCAACTTGCAACCCTTTTCTCCCTTTGAAACCTAAGATAAGTTTCCAAAGTACAAATAAACTCATGATTAGGGCCTAGCCATCGATTAGGTCAAGTTGGGTGATTTTGAATGTCCTTTGTGCATCAAATCATATCAAATATGGCCATTCAGAGCACATATTCTTGGCTCTAATCACCTTTTACTCCATATGAAATAGAATGTCTGATCACCTCCAAGAGAATGGTTATGCCCTAAAATGTAGGTAGGTAAACAAAGTGGGTTAATGCTCAGTGTATAACTGTTCATTTCAAAAAATAATCAATCCCAACTTGAGTGGGTTATGGCCCACATGAATTATATCAAGTCAAAATGGGCAAACCCAATAAATTAATCATGCCTTGAAACTCATGCACTAATAAGATGAGTATGCTAGTATATAAGGTAATCATCTGAATGTTAGACCTCGATGCAACTAATCTCTAGAATGTTTGTTGTAACATACATAATCTTCATCAAAGATAGGATCTCGACTCCTTACATTATCTTCATACAATATATGTGAAGGGAGTATCAATCTCCTCCGTAGAAGACGAATATGCCTAGTGCAAGGAATCGAGCAATAATGTAATCTTGTAATAATTTCAAATCAAATCAAACTCCATCCATATCTCAAAAAATGGAAATATATGTCGATTGATCCAAGTGACTCCTATCCTCCATGCCCATGAGAGGGCAAATGAAGGCATGCCCTAGTATAAGATATCATCCTAAAAAAATAATATTGATGAGAAGGGCTATGCCTAGTATAAACTCTCTAAGGTCTTATGTTCTAGTAAATCGCAAATCAAAAATCAAAATCAAACTCATCTTAGATTCAAAAATGGATATATGTCGATATGAAATCCAAGCACTCCTAATCCACATGCTCCATGAAAGGAATAAACGTGGCTATGCCCTATATAAGCTATCATCTTGAAATCAATCATCAGTGAGAGGGTTATACACTAGTATAAACTATTTGAGTGGCTTATTTGTGGCTCTCACAATTTTTGCACGTGCGTCCCACTCGATCGGCGAGACTCGCTTTTTATTTATTTGTGAAAAATTGATTTTTGAAAAAAAGTTGGAGTCGCCACTTATTTTATTTTTAATTTTGAAGCGAAAATAAAACAAGAAATAAAATCCTAAAAAAATGACTCCATAATTTTTGGAAAAGCGTGTCTTTGAGAAACCCGAGTCTAGGTCCGGGGATCAGGTTACTTATTGGGAAGGTACCTCTAGGAGGTAGCACCCCTCTAAGCCCTTAAGAGGTCTCTACTAACTAAGTTAAGGGAAGCATGGCAATTAAATGGTTGATCATGGATACCTAAGTAGGCTAGGTGATTCCAAAAACATAACATATCAAATAAGATCAAATCACAATTAAGGAGAGTTAAAAATGCGTACCTGGACGGCTTCCCAAGCGCTATCATAAAACATAAGAGATTAGTTTGGAGATACATCACACAACATTTGTTTTATTCAAGCAAATCAGGCATATATCAAGACATTCAAGAATCACGTCAAATATGGATATGGTCATCAATGACATACAAGTCCATAGAGTTCTAAAAAATAGATGAGAAGAGAGCGTACCTGGATAGCAAGCTAGTACTCCTCTATGGGAAACAAGAGCATCTCAACAATAAATATTAAGTGAATTCAAGTATTTCATCAAGAAGAATCAAAAATCAACATATCAAGTAAACAGTATTGAAGTGAGTGTTATGAATGTCGGGCCTCCACCAAAGCCCTAATTAATTTTGCATGAGTTGATTCCATAAATTCCATGACTTGGAATTATGGAGTTTGTTCATGCTTGAGGAAAATCAAGAAAATCGAGAAAATGGTCGAAAGTCAAAGAAAATAGTGAAAGTGCATGCCAAGAAGAGAAATGGCATCAACGAGTTTGTTAAAATTTGGATCTTACTACTTAAGGAAGGATTGAGGGTGTTTCTTTAAAGTAAGGATTATTTGGATAAAAACAATTTGGAAAAGCACAATTTAAAACATGTAGAAGCATGATGAAGACGAGGGGTGTAGGAGGAAGAGGAGAGTGTACACTAAGATGGCCATGTTCAGAAGGCAGTCCAAGGATGTGATTATGACTTGCATTGCTGGTGGTCGTAGATGCTTCTGTTGTCCCCTTTGAATTTTTCCCTTCTACTCTCTCACATGCATTTAAGTGTTTTGCATCACTATGTTCTTGAGCTCTTCCTCATTTCTTGAAACCCTCTTGCATAAATCCCTGAAACTGGAGTCAGCTTTTGAAGATAATCCTAGGTCACAATCAAAATCCATAAAGTCAATTTCTTTCTTCTCAAGTCTTTCTGCGTGCCCATATTCAAAAGTTAACAGCTTTACTTCCTCCTCAAACTTGGAACTCAAGCGAATTTGCTCGAGCCCTTTGCAACAGATGAAACAACACCGGGCTGTTAATTCCTCAATTTATGTCATTAGCGAGCATTGAGTCATCATAGGTAAAAATAGCTCTTCTATGTCAGTGCACTGATCTACTTGTAATATCTCAATTTTCTTTGACAGGTCTTCTTTTTTTTTGTGTCTGAGGTTGTGGTTCAGTTTCTTTATTTCTTCTATTTCTGTATATCCCAGAACAGATCTTGCAAAGGTTGAGTGGATTCTAACCTCTCTGCCAATTCAGGATTTTCCCAACTGCAGTTTTATTTTATAATTCTCTAACTCCTTTGCTTCATTTTCTAAGTCAAACTTGGACACCACCACTTATTTCAATCTTTGAGGTTCAATTCCATATCTGAAGGTAGAACTTTCTGTTCCCGCTGCAATTGAGACTACGAATTATGCAACTTCTGGGGAGTCATCTCAGTTCGAAAGAATTGTAGGTGTTCATTATGTGCAAGGGTCTGAAGTTGTTGCAATCCTTCCCTCTTCCTGACAAGCTCGACAGTGTTGAAGGAATTCTTGAGAATCTGGAACATATCTGTGAGTAATCTTGGAAACAATTGGGCAATCTATAGGTTCTTCACTTGCTCTCTTCGCTGAGTTACCCCATTCTCTGATACCTGGACCTGCCACCTCTGCTGGTGTGTTCTGTTGAACTAAGTAAACTTGCTGGCGTGTTCTGTTGAACTGAGTGACACTATGTCTGCTCTCAAATTTAAATCCTTTAACCTTATCCATCAATAGGGATGCTTGAATTTCAGGAGCCCGCAGCTCATTCGGCAATGCTAAGGGAAATGGCGTTGTAAATGTTGCTTGAGGAGAAGGCTGCTGTGGAGGATGTTTTATTATATCCTTGCTGACATATTGACATGGCGTGAGATGACACACCAGCAATTTGAGTAGTTTGCGGTCAGCCCAATTGAGGTTGCTTTCAAACTCTCGCTACAAAAAGAAGATCGAAGATGACGAAATCCATGTGAATCGCTCTACGGTTCTGGCAGTGGATGAGGATTGGACATGCAGATTCTGGAGACAGTGACTTGAAGCTTCTTCCGAATCTGTAGCAAGTTTAATCAGACCACTCTTGAGGGCAACTTCTTTCTTCAAACAAGTCATGCATTCCAGAGTACGCAGCTTTCCTCTTTCTGAAGTACAGAACATGCCTAAGATCTATGTTTGGGGGCAAAATGTTTTCGTAATCTGCATGGGATTGCGCTTCATTGCTTACAAAAAATTATGAGCCCAGGTTCTTCTTCCTGCTATTGTCCAATTCTGTAGGAGTAATCTGGTCTTTTCCATTTTCTCAAGCTCTATCATGCCTGCCTCAAGAAGGGCCTTTGGCGTATATGTCAGTAAGTTCAAGTCTGGATAGTGTCCTAGTAAACAGATACCTTCCCTGATCTCTATCAGTATGCATCCTCTGATTAGGATTGATTTCTGGACTGATCTGATCAAAGATCCCCGAACTGTTCAGAGTCCCATGATTCTTTTGGCTTTGAGAGTCTTCTCTGGTTTTCCTTCAATTACTACCTTTGGCCTCTGGAAACTACTGTAATCTTCATCACTGTACTCTTCTGGATCAGCATAGCTATTTTTCACCATCAGCATTGAGACTATAAGCTGAATCAATTGATTCGTGTATTTGCTGCAATGTTTCTTTTGAAAACTCTGATAATTCGGACAAAAGCAGGTTAGGACTTTTAACTAAGCTTCCTTTTGATTCATTTACGCTAGCACTTTGGAGAAAATTTGATAATGCAATAGCTGAAGATGAGGAAGGCGCAAGTGGAACTTTAGAATTAGATTTTCTCAAATAGAATGGGAAGATCAGACATGGGTAAAGATATAAAGCTCTGTGAATCTGTCAGGTCTTGAGGATCTGTTCATCATAAGCCATGTGCTTCCCTGGGTTGTAAGAAGAACTGATATTTTCTCACTCAAGTTAGAAAAGAAACCTAAGGGAAAGGCCAAACAGAGTTGCTATGTGATTTCACAGAATATGTAAAGTGGACTGATATATTCCCCAAAAGAATTCGCTCCAGAAAGATTCTTTCCTGAATAGGCATTATCTTGAAGACTTCCTTTAACTGTGAAGTTGAGTAAAGCCTTTGGAGACCACGGTGCATCAATTCTGGACTGGGCATTGGTTTGAATGCTAGGGCATAAAACCATTGCTTGTGAATCAATCCATAAGACCGAGGCATCCCATCATCAGAACTTCCTAAGTTTCAGCAAGTAGGCAAGCGTTCGTGCTTGAGTCGACTCCACTAATGACAACAAGCTCATCTAAATCAAACTTCATGGCTGCTTCTTCTTTCCATTAATCTCAACTAGTATTCTTTCTGAAAGAATCCTTTTCTTATGATGATCTGACAATAAAACCCTTTTGCAAGAACGGCCCGGAGTTTTGGCTATCATCTGATTCCATTGCATTATCTGAATGGTTGCTTATCTTGCGCTGAACGCATGCTTCAGTCCGATAACCATCAGCTATTGTTTCGGACATTTCATGGTCACTCTTCATTTCAAATTTAAGAATTTGGGCAGGGAATTCAACAGAAGAAACCAATAACCTGTATACACTGTGCCTTAAGATCAGTCCATTGTGTTTTTAGAACCCTGTTAGAGGAACTGAAGGTTATCACATTTTGTCTTTTCAGATTCAAGGATGCAGTCTTTTCAGTGGTGGGGATATTTGTTCTTTCAGGTTGCTTTTTCAGGGTCTTGTTACCATCAGGGGACATTGGGGTTGATTCCATACGCACGCTTTGTGAGCTGGATTCCGAATTCATCACTTGATGAGTTACTAGTTAGAGAGACATTTTCCTTCCATGATCAGATTTCTCTCTGAATCTAATTTCTGGTAGAATTTGTGCTCTACAATTAAAAGCTATATTAGAAAATCATTTCGCAAAGGATGACCTTTCTGCCCAGATTTTTGCAAAAGCAATCTTTACTGCCACTGACTTGAACAACCAGCGTCTGAAGACTGTACTCCTAGACTGCACCTTTGCTCAAAACGTGGTGTCGATGAGGCCGTTGATGAACTCCTAGGAACCTGATCAGCAGAGTGCAAATTCTGCAGATTTTGGGGAGTCCTCTCAGTTTGATTAAATTGCAGATGTACATTCTGCACATGAGTCTGAGGTTGTTCCAATTCCTTCTACTTGTTGGTAGGCATGATGGTGTTAAAGGAATTCTTGAAAATCTGAAATATGTCAATGAGTAACCTTGGAACATTCGAATGATCTGCAGGTTATTTTCTTGCTCTCATCACAAGGCTATCCCATGTCCATATATGCGTTTCATCAGAATAGAATTATGAGAATCTGTTCATGTTACTTCATGGAGAATACCAGAATTTCCACTTTTCATATTCAGTCTTTGAAGACAGTAACACAACCAAGGTCATTGCACAAGTTTTGAAGATAAAGAATTAGAATTCAGTTCTCTATCCTGACATTTTCTTCTCAGCAAAGGGTCAAGAAACTGCTTAAAGAAGTTGGGTCTTTGCTCTTCATTGGCATTTAATTCTGATTCACTGTGACTCATTCTAAGGAAAACAACGTCATCATCTTTCTTCCATCTCAATATCTTCGAGGTAAACCATCTACCAAAGGATTTCATGTCGTACTCGTCCATTATCTTTTAAAGCATCCTTACTATCATTTTCGAATTCCATATGTAGTAGAGCTAAGTGAATGCTGAATAAAACCCCTTTAAGACTATGGTATTGAGCAGAATAATAGGCATTTCTTTGAGAGGTTGAGCAATATAGTAGAAGCTTCAATAAAACTTCAATTCCAGATTCTTCCATAAATAATCAGCAAATTCAGGAATTTTCTATACTGTATGGACCAGAACTGACACATGGGAGATATGAAATTGGATCAAGGTAACCAAAACTGCCCTTTACATTTGTACTGATACAAGATTTATTTGAAGTGCCTAATTTTTGAAAGACCAAAATCAGAAACTTTGACCGTATAATTCTCATGAAGCAACATGTTTGTTGATTTAAAATCCCAGTGAATGATTCCCCCATTAGAACCAGTGTGAAGGTGATTAGTACCGCATGCTGAACCAATGCAAATCTCAAGCCTTTCATCACAGTATCCAATCAAGGAGAAACAGATGGCGGTGGCGAATTTTGGATAAGACCTTGATTTCAGCTTGAAATTTAGTGAAGCCCTGGTGTTGCCCTGATTGACTTCGTTTGACAGCCTCTTTCTTACCAACTTGAGTTCTTTTAGTATGTGGAATACCGTTCTCTATCATCCTTGACAGAGTATAAATATGCAGCAATTCATTCCCAATGAATTAAATTATGAGACTTTCGTCAGAGGCTGCAAAGTTATTAACATGCTCAATAGCACCATCAATATCATTAATCTTGAAATGCGATTTTCAGCAAACTATCGTAGAATTGCCGATAATGACAAGCTGACTGAATTGAAACTTGATCAATATGTCATTTAAATTTCTTCAAGTATAACATGTAGGAGTGATGATTTCCCTGTCACAACTCATCCGCGAATCCTTATTTTATGGCCCTGTTGTACTTTCAAATTTACTTCTCTGAAGGTCAGAATGGTTGATTCCGGTTCCCAACTGAACTTACCTGCCTCGCGAGCATCAGTCTTCTAGGTTATGAAACTGTAGTAGTCAACTAAAGGTGTCAACTGAATGTCTCCATATGGTTGGATCTCCTTCCCGGATTGCTCATTCACCATCCCTGGCCTCACTGCTGAATATTACACCCATGTTCTCCCAACAACCAGAGTCCGCATCTCTTGCCAAGATGGATCATTGGATAGAATAGGACCAAATAAATTTACTTGACAATCAGAGAGAAAGGTTCGTGTAATCAGACCAGAGTCAACAACCAACTCATTTGCAGATGTCAGCCTACCAAAACTTCGGGTAAAATAAAGTTGCTGAAGTCTTGCTGCAACCCAGAATCTGTAGTCAGGTTCAATCGAGACTCCCATAGGCAGAAGCAGAGTGGGGATTGTTGACCTCATTAATATGACATCTCTGCAGTGCTGGGTGACCATACTTTTGCCAACTGCCCAATGAAGAAGTGCAAAACAGAGAGATCTTCAGACTAGAGTGATTCTTTATCAATCGCATGCATGAGAAGAGCCATGAGTTTTATATTCTGATGCCTCACCATCCAGGAATAAACAATTCAAAACAGAATCCTCAAGGAAGAAACTAATCTGTATGCAGAATGCTTCTCCCACAGCCTTCTATAATGAAAACATCTCGTCTAAGATATTCCAGATTAACTCGATACACAATTCCAGAAACAAGGGGAACATCAAACATGTCACAGAAAGCAGTGAATCCCCAATTAAAAGAAAGCAAATCTCTTTTTCGTTGTATGAGCAAGGCTGACTCTTTGTGTTGAAACCTTCCACAGAGCCAAGGAAAACGAAAATAAAGATTCAGCAACCTTGAAGATTCCAACATACAGGTATTCGGTGAAGAAGAAAAAGATTGCTCCTTTAGAGATAACATTTTATATCTCAGCGCATTTATGAATGACGCTGTGATCATTGGTGCCTTCTTTTCCCTCAATCAGATACTCAGCGGTGCCATTCTTGCTGGAATTAGAGAACGAGTTACGTTTTGGAGAAAGCTTGACGCCATAGACCAGAATCCACTGAACCTCACAAGAAGATAACCCCAATGAAGACAGTCTGACAGACTCCGGCGCCGGAAAACCAATATTACGAGAACACGAGAGAGAATGAAGGAATCGTCTTTGGCTCTGATTCTCTCACTCTACTCCACCATGATGCTTCAATTTCAGAATCAATTTCTAGTTGGTATAAAGGACAATTTCTGAATTGACTTCCGTTGGATGAAACACAGGGTCCTCTCTATCCTTATCCTCTCCAAATTTCCACTCATATGAAACGTTTGTACACAGCCACCAGGGAACCAGGAGGAATGATTCAAAACATGTATAGTGGAGAAACGAGGAAACGGGGAGAGAATAAACAGGAATAATAAAAAGAAAATCAGATAAAGCCACGTCTCATGATTTTTCAATGGGCCCAGGCTTGTGGGGAAGATCATGAACAGGTTTGAGGCAAACAAATAAGCAATCAATATCAACAAAACAATTTGTGGCCCTTTGCGTCCACACCAAACAACACTACATCAAATATTCTGAAACGAAAACACACGGAGAAATCAAACATGGGTAATAATTTCAAGAGTAACCAGCAACATACCTGGACAGCCTTGATTGCAATTAGTCTTTTCCCGCTTCCTCTGTGCTTTTCTCCAAAAATCCTCAGAAATCCTCCTCCAAGACTCCCATACGTACTTCCACCTCCAAATCTTTTCCTTTTCTCACATATATATCTTCCCTCAAGACCTAAATTTCTTTCCCAAAAGGAAAATTCTCCTATTTCCTTTCTTCTTCTCTTCCTTTTTTTAAATCTTCCAATCAAAAGCAATCTTCCCAATTTCAAATTCCCCTCCAAAACCTTCCAAGGAGAGTCCCACCTTCCTTAAACTCCAATGGTAAGTTTCCTTGCAAAAACATGAAATTTTAGAAGTTAAGTAATTGCACGAATAGATAAATAAGTAAATGAATTAGAAAATGGTAAAAATAATAAATAAATAAATAAGTTAAGGAAAATAATATAAAGAGGAAAATAAAATAAGATAAAATAAAATAAAAATAAACAAATTAACAAAAATGGGGCCCTACGAGCCATGCAAACACGCAAGTCATATAAGTCACGCTAAAAAAAATCTTAATGGACCCAGTATACCTAAACGGGCCTAAGGTGAGACTAAGCGGGCCTAGGGTGGTGCCTGATGGGCCAAGTGTATCTAAAAGCTATCCTAAAAAAAAAACAAGAAATGCCTAAGTCTAAGTTAGGGTTGCCAAGGGTCACAATAAGGGGCTAGATAATCCCTCAACCAAAGTCTCCGAGGTGACTCAGAAAAAGGTAAGTGGTATGAGTAGCCATGGGCCACCAGGGAACTACTATGGGGCACTGAAAACAAAATTAAAGACATGTGCTAAAGGGACAAAATTGAGGGTCTACAGCTATGCCTTAGTGTAAATTGTCAAATCAAAATCAAACTCTATCCCAAATCTAAAAAATGGATATATGTTGATATGAATCCAAGTTACTCCTTATCTATCATGCTCCATGAGAAGAAGTGACTATGCCTGAATATAAGCTATTATCTAAAAAATTAATCACCAATAAGAGGGTTACGCCCTAGTATAAACTACCTGAGATGGCTATGCCCTAGTGTAAATTGTCTAATCAAAATCAAACTTTACCCATATCTAAAAAATAGATGTATGTCGATATGAATCCGAGTGACTCCTGATCTATCATGCCCCATCAGAGGGAATGAAATGACTATGCTCTAGTATAAGCTATCATATAAAAAATCAATAATCGATAAGAGGGTTATGCATTAGTGTAAACCCTCTCATAGTTTCTCATCCATAATGCTCCAAGTGATCTGTAACCAATCTCAAATGCCGCCCACGTGTGAGCTATCAAGCATAATGCATGATGTCATGGTCTCAAGGTGGTCTTAAGATCCTAGATGTAATGTAGGCTAAGGTAATAAGGTTAAAGAAACAAAGGGAAAACTAAGCTCAATAATCCTAATGATATAATCCCCATGCCTTTGGCATACACAGTGTAACAGATAAAGAAACTCAAAGATTATAAACCTCATAGATGCTCTATGATACAAATAATTAAATGAATGAAAAGAATACACTATGATACATACGATGAATGAAAGAAAAGAAAAACAAAACCAAGATAAGAACTACATAAATACCAACCATCCTCATGAATGAGTTAAAGAAATGGAAATGATGAGGGTGAGACTCTAGAATAGGCTCAAAGGAATCAAAGGAATAGTACAATGGCTAGAAGTAAAGCAGACAATGTCAATGAATGATAACTCAATATATAAGCAAAAAAGAACATAACTAAGATGAAAGAGAATAAAACTCTAAATAAAAAGTGTAATTGAGTACAAGAAAATCAAAGTGTCATAGTTGGGGATAAAACCCATAACTCAATCATAACTCGATGTATTGATGAGATGGATATATATAATGAAATGATCAAAACTATCACACAAGCCGCCAACAAAGACTAACATCATAATTTTTTTTTTCTTTTTAACAATAATCAAACCAATGAATCAAGGTAATCATGTACATGGATCCTAAAGTAACCTGTACAAATCTCGATATATGTATAAGAAGGCTAACTCATATGTACATATATGAACTCATAATGACGGAATAATGAACAATAACTCAAATGGGTACAATAAGTATTGAGAAGAGGTATGGATGAAAGAATACAAATGATCAAGACGAACATAATGAATACAAAAAATGAATCATTTGAGGAGCCCACAACCTAGGTGATCCTATCTATAAGCAAAGAAGTGCCAAGAGGCCCTAACCTTAGGTATAAGAAATGAGGTAAGCCGAGTGATGAATCAAAAGGCTAAATGTGCATGACTCAATTGGCTAGCAAATCTTAACTTTATACATAAAGGTGATTAGATAAATAGGCTCATGAAATGATGGCCACCCATCCTTTGGTAACAACATCAAACATCATGCTGTTAAACTCTCGCATGGTCAACACTAAAAGATTGGGTGTACAATATCAAAATGTAGGCATTCCATTCCTTTGAAATCATGCATAAATATCCCATTCTTGATGCTCATAACAACCTCAAGATGTTTTTCTCGACCATAGAATAGTCAAATGATCTCATGAAATTGACCACCTAGCTCATTGTAAGCCACCCTTCTTGTATCATAAAATCAACCTCAAGTACAAAGAACAAATAAATATATTGGAACAATGTCCATGTAGATGACGTTGTATAAGCTATGATAAGAAAGGATGTAAAAGTCATGTGATGGTGTCAAGGGGTAAATATTGTACAAGGCTCAAGATAGATAGGATGTAAAGGTCAAGGTGTGAATGAAAGTGGTTAAGGTACAACTCTAATCACAAGACAAACGAGCCGCAATCTTAAGCTCCTTAAGTCGATCCTTTAGTCGAAGGTTAATAGGCTGAGTATCCTCTATGATGGGTTAGGCCCAATAATCATGATATGCGAGTGAATAATGCATCATATCGAAAGTCTAACATGTGCACCATAAGACATAAACATATATTCAATGAAAAAGGTCGAGTCTAATGATCAATGTACATCCATAGTAGAAACAAATACAAACAGGTCAAAACACTCTACAAGGAATACAAACTTTAACTACACCATAAGACTAATACAGACTCGATAACCAAGACAAATAGCTTTGATGCAACAAAAATAAATAGTCTCACCAACTTTGACAAATGTCCCACCATCTCACCTAGAAGAAGCCAGCTAGGTTCCTAAAACTCTAACTAACATGGACGCACCTAAGTAACTTATCAATGACCACAGAACACAAAACCCTAGACTTAGGTCGAAAAATGTCAAATAACGTATCCAGAATGCTACACTTAATTTACAACAACCTAAAACACTGACAATACATTTTAAAAAAGTAAATCCTCTCTATATACAACATTTGAAGGTTGAAAAAATTCTAAGGGGAAGAAGACTATACAAGATCGGCGAATGTATAACCTAGAAGATTGACTAATTGAATCTAACTAATGAAGAGTAAAGAGGATAATACAACTAATCTATGCTAATGGAACTCTAATGTTTATCCAAACTCGTTGTTATCAAATTCCAATACATGAATATACCTACGTGTGGGTAGGTATCCTAGGTCAAAGGATCTAATTCTCATTCTATATGGTAAAGGTGGCTCTAAAATATAGGATCAAAGGTACCTAGTAGGAACAATCGTACTCATTGCTAGTACGTAAGCTTCCATGCAAAGTGGTCATCACCTCTACACATGCTTTTCCTCGACATCCTAGGGTGGTTTCCAAATGGTTAAGGTTTTCTACTAGTTAGCACATGTTACCTCTCTTAACATACATATAGGACGATCTAAAGTGGTATACTGTGTAGCATAAGTGCATCTAAAACAATCTCTTAAACTAATGTAAAAAAGTAAACACACTAGTCACACGTATATCTTGAATCAAGTTATAGGTTATAAAGTCTTCAATGATCAAAACTCCAAGTGGCGATGATGTTGTGACCTCCATTGACCATGGCGTTGAGTATGTCGTGATGCTCTCTAAGGCATCAGGATGTTGCAATGAGATAAGAGGATGACATGAAAAAAAATGTAGGTTGAAATGATAAGGTATGATGATGAGGCAAAGTGAGGATGATGGTAAGAATGAGATGATAAAGCAAGATGCTGATAGGATAAAAATAAAGTGGTGAGGATGATATGGCAACATAAGATGATGTTAAGGCACTAGGGATGTGGCAAAGTGATGACATGGTAAGATAGGATCATGTGGCAAAGTGGGGTGATAGTAGGGATGAGGTGACTGAATAGGATTATGATAAAATAAAAATGATGTGGTAAGGCTGATGATGTGTAACCTACTTAAGGCAACAATCTCAAGACGTTGATGATGTCATGACAATGCTCTAGGTGCTCCCAAACATACATATAGCCCACAACTAGACCCTACTCTTAATCACTAGCTTACCCGAGAAACAAACAAGGCATCAAGTCTCATTCACCAAATACAAGATCAAAAGAAGAAAATCGACCAAGGCTAGGGAGTTCGAGATAGAGGGATAAACGTGTATGCAGAAAAATGGCAGTCATGCATTTCACAATCTTGCAAAATATATATATACAAACATAAGCAGACATATACAAACACATGTAATAACAAAAATCAATGTACAGTAAGGCACGTGCAATATATACAAAATAATCATCAAGTCAACCTCTCCTATGCCTTAAAATATGCAAGCATACAACAAAGACACAATGAGAGGGTATTTACTAATCAATTAATTCAACGTCACATTTCCCTTCAACTCGAGTTCAAGTTTAACTCTCTAAACATTTCCAGTAGAGTCACCATTTTGTGGACTTGTATTTTTCATGTGCGTCCCTACTCGATAATGAGACTTGTTTTTATAATGGAAAATTGTTTTTTTTCTTCGAAAAGTTGGAATTGCTACTTATTTTTGTTTATTTTTAAAAGAGAAAACAAAATAAGAAATAAAGTCATAATGTGACTCCTTTTTTAAGGGAAAGACATGTGTGGACCTTTATTTTTCACATGCATCCCCACTTGACAACGAAACTCTTTCTCTTAGTGAAAAATTGTTTTTTATAAAATTAGAGTTGCCATTTTAATTTATTTTTAAAAGGGAAAACAAATAAGAAATGAAACCCTAAAAAATGACTCCTTAATTTTGAAAAAACGCATCTTTGAAAAACCAATCTAAGTATGGATCAAGGCCAGGTTACTATTGAAAAATACCATAAAGGTAGCACACCTGTAAGCGGTAAAAATAGGTCTCTATTAACTAGGTTGAGGTAAGTACGACAATTAAGGCCAAAACAAAATGCTATTCATATTGAAACAATCAAACCACAAAAATCAATCATATGAGAAAGAAAATACCTGAATTGCAACCTGAAGCACTTTCATGAAAACATCAAAGTTAGTTTGACAAATAATACAAAATACAACATGCATTCTATCTCATACAAGGAATCAAACACCAATCATAGCACATAGCAAAGCAATATCAAATATGAAGATGTTGACAAGCAAAACATATCTATTTACAAAACCAAAGGGGCATCCCTGGATTGCATAAATAACTTACAAGGCATTTCCATAAAGCTAGAGGGTAGTTAGAACAATTACAATAATAAATAATTGTGATAGTGAATCATAATACACATGGTATATGCATAGCTTAAATGAAATGACAAAAATCCAAAGAAATATCAACAGTCACCTAGGACAAGCATACACCTCATTGTAAGGATAAACTATGTATAAGATAGCTTAAAAATACCAAAATTAGAGAATAGGACAAAGCATGTAGTAAAGGGTAGAATAGTTGCATTCACTCGAAAAACTCTAAACAGATTTTCAGAAGTATTATTTTATGATTGGAAAAAAAAATCATAAAATATCCTCATTATGTCTATAATACAATACTAAATCCAAGATCAAGTGATGATTAGTCAATTAACTCCAGATTAAATAATAAATAAAACATTATATAAAAATTTTAGCATGTAGACAAATCCTAAAAACAAATATCCAGAATGTGAATTTAATTACAAAATTTTTTTGGGAACATCTCCTACATGTCTAGTTTATCATCAAACTAGCCAAACAATATATTGAAGCCTTGATTAATTCCAATTTACAAAAACATATCAAAAGGCTCAGAATATGATAGAATTTAATAGAATGCATAAATTGATTTTTTCTAGCCAACCTAAAAGTGCTATAAAATCATAAGAAAAATCATGCAATATATTCAAAATATCTAATTTACAAGAAAAATAATAACAAGACAAGAAAGCCATACAGATCAATTTTAAAAACATTCAAAGTACCTCTTTATTCAAAATTAGGATATGCAGTGGGTATAAACAAAGGAAAATTTTTTTTCCTAATTAGAAAAAACCATTTTTTAATATTGTATGTGTATAAAATAAATTTCAAGAAGTCTATAATCAAGAACAAAAGTTAGAATAATTTTTCAAATTCATTTAATAATTTAAAAATACAAAAAACAATTCGGGTATCCAGAAATTGGGCAAAAACTGAACCTACCAAAAGATTAATTCATAATTTCCATTTGAAATATGATTTTTGATTCAAACAAACTTCTAAAATCAAGTTCATGAAGTTCACAATATCATACAACCATGGGAAATTTTTTAGGAGCATAATAAATTAGCCAAATCAAATTTTTATTCTAGAGATGCAACAAATCCAACAAGCTGACCATAAAAGGTTTTTGAAAAATAATTTTATGTAGGGGTTTCACTAAATCCTCATTTGATATACACAAATCTTGCCTATGGATTCCCAACATTGCATGAGTATGGACAATCTCACCAAAGTTGAGAATTATCTCTTTCATTTGGGATCACAAGCTGGAATTCATATTCTACTCAAAATTAGAATTTTTATTGAAAATAAAAGAAAGGTGTAAACCAATTAAAGCATGGTTGAATATTTTTTAAGAAAATGATTTTTTTTTTACCCTAAGGATTATAGAAGGAGTTTTTGAAAATTAAACCACAAAACACAAGGATAAAAAACCAAGCAAAACAAGAAAAAATAAAATCACAAAGTAATATTTTTCTAGCAACCAAGCAAACTAGGTGAGAGTAGAGGCTAATCTTCATGAGTTTCCAAAGGCCCCAAAAAAAAATCAAATTAAATGAACGATCACTAAAGCAACAAGCAAAACATTCTAGATTAGACAAACTAACAAGGTATCGATTCATGAACTAACCCCTAGGATTTTAAAAGCATATAAACTAAGATAAGGATGATCAGGAACTAACATTAATGATTTTAAAACAAAAACTAAAAAAAAAAAAAGGGATCAATTCAGCTAAGGAACTAAAATTATAGAAGTACCTAAACTAATTAAAATGAGTTTGACTAAATTAAACTAAAAACATGAACTTTCAAACATAGAATTAATTTTACTAATGAACTAAAATTATAAAAGTGCTTAAACTAATTAAAATGAGCCAAACTAAATCGAAGCAAACTAAAAATATGTACTTTCAAGCATAGAATTAATTTTATTAATGAACCAAAAATTATAAAAGTGTCTAAACTAATTAGATGAATTAAATTAAATCAAAGTACATTAAAAACATGAACTTTCAAACATGGAATCAATTTTATTAATAAGCTAAAATTATAAAGGTATCTAAGCTAAATAGATGAATTAAATTAAATTAGAGTAAACTAAAAACATGAACTTTCAAACATGAAATCACTTTTATTAATGAACTAAAACTATAAAAGTACATAACCTAATTAAAATGAACCAAATTAAATCAAAGCAAACTAAAAACATGAACTTCCAAACATAGGATAAATTTTATTAATGAACTAAAATTATAAAAGTACCTAAACTAAATAAATGAATTAAATTAAATCAAAGTAAACTAAAAACATGAACTTCCAAACATGGGATCAATTTTATTAATGAACTAAAACTATAAAAATACCTAAACTAATGAAAATAAACCATTAAATCAAAGCAAACTAAAAAACTGAAACTTTCAAACATGAGATCAATTTTATTAATGAACTAAAACTATAAAAATATCTAAACTAACTAAAATGAACCAAATTAAATTAAAGTAAACTAAAAACACAAACTTTCAAACATAGAATCAATTTTATCAATGAACTAAAACTATAAATGTATTTGAACTAAATAGATGAATTAAACTAAATCAAAGTAAACTAAAGACATGAACTTTCAAACAGAGAATCAATTTTATTAATGAACTAAAACTATAAAAGTATCTAAACTAATTAAAATGAACCAAAATAAATCAAAGCAAACTAAAAACATGAACTTTCATATATGAGATCGATTTTATTAATGAACTAAAATTATAAAAGTACCCTGAACTAATTAAAATGAGTCAAACTAAATCAAACCAAACTAAAAACATGAACTTTTAAACATAGAATCAATTTTATTAATGAACCAAAAATTATAAAAGTGTCTAAACTTAATTGATAATTAAAGTAAATCAAACTAAACTAAAAACATGAACTTTCAAACATGAGATCAATTTTATTAAAGAACTAAAACTATAAAAGTATTTAAACTAAATAGATGAATTAAATTAAATAAAAGTAAACTAGAAACATGAACTTTCAAATATATAATCAATTTTATTAATGAACTAAAACTATAAGGGTACCTAAACTAACTAAAATGAACCAAATTAAACTAAAGCAAACTAAAAACATCAACTTTCAAACATGGGACCAATTTTATTAATGAACTGAAATTATAAAGGTACCTAAACTAATTAAAATGAACCAAGTTAAGTTCAAACAAATTGAAAAACATGAATTCGATTAGACAAGATCAATTAAACTTGTAAACTAGAATTTGTGAAACACCTAAACTATATAGGATGACTCAAAACTAAGATTAACAATTGTAACTTTCAATAGAATGGAATCAAAACAAATATAAAGAAAATTAACTCACAAACCAAAAATTAAGAATCGAAAAAAAAGAAAAGCTGACTTACCTTCTCCAAATGGTGTGCGTGGGCTGCCCATGGTAAATCTTGAAGTAGCAGCCTGCTACTTCTTCTCCAATATGTGTAGCTGTGTGTGAGGCTGTGGATGAGCCACTAATATTCATGGTAGCAAGTGATCCTCCATGTGGATGTGTCCCTCTCTGATTGGCAATGTGTGAAGACCCTTCTCTCATTCGGATGCAATGTGTGTTGTATGGAGAGAATCCCTTCCGTAAGGAACACGGGGTTGTTTACTCTCCTTCAATGGCAGACTGTGCATTCTCCTCTTCATGGAGCCATGTGGTGATTTTATTCTTTTCTCCAAAGCGAACTCCATTGTGAAAGTGGTCCTATAGACCCTCCATTTTGTCCTCCTAGCACATGTCTTATTAGGTATTTGTTTCGTATTTTACAGCAATTCCCTAGTGGCCCATTACTATTTGTGTAGCCTATCTTTTATAAGCCACCTTGGGGACTTCAGTTAAGGGATTTACCTAACCCCATTATGACTATTTGGCAGCCTTATTTAGACCATAGGCCTGCTTATACACCATAGGCCCACTTAAGCACCCTAGGCCCATTTAGATACACTTGGCCCACTTAGGCACCACTTTATTATCACTTAGGCACCTTAGGCCCACTTAGGCACCATAGGCCCACTTATGCACCATAGGCCCACTTAGGCACCTTAGGCTCACTTAGGCACCCTAGGCCCATTTAGATACATTTGGCTCACTTAGGCACCACCTTAGGATCACTTAGGCACCACCTTAGGATCACTTAGGCACCCTAGACCTGTTTAGATACACTTGGCCCACATAGGCACCCACTTAGGATCACTCAGGCACCTTAGGCTTACTTAGGAACCTTAGGCCCATTTAGGCACCCTAGGCCCATTTAGGCACCTTAGGCCTATTTAGATCATTTTTTTTTGCATGAATGCATGGTTCGTATGGCTTGCATGTACTTGATTTTATTTTTGTTTTTTTATCTCTCTATATTTATTAGTTTTATTCATTTATTTACTTATTTTTTAGAAAATTATATGAGCTTAACAATCATATTCATTTCATTTTACTTATCTATTTATTTATTAATTTATTTTGATAGAGAGTTGCTTGAGTTGATAATTCATTTTAGTTTTGCATGTGATTTATAATTTTAATTTCGTTTAAAATTACATATTTTGGATTTTTAATTCTTAGTTACATGTTTTTATTTATTTATTGTTCTAACCCTTAGTTTTCTTTATTTTGTATTTTTATTTTCCTTTTATTTTTTGTTTTGCATGGATCCCACGTGCTCCATAAAAGAAAGTGAGAGAAAGACACCATTAGAGAAAGAAAATTGAGAGAGCCGGTGATTGAAGAGAGAGTAAGAGAGAAAAAGAAAGACACCATTAAAGGGAAATAATTGGAAGGGATTGGGAGTGATCCAAGAGTGGAAGGAGGACTTTTTTATGCTATTTCTTCCATTTTCAGCACGTGGAGAGATCTGACTGATTACTGAGAAAGGATTGAGGGTGATCCAAAGGGAAATGAGAACTTTTTCGGCTTTTTTTTTCCATCATCGTGGCTGGAAAGAGATCTCTAGAGGTGAGAAATGACTAAGAGGGAAAAGAAAAGGAGAGAACCATTGAGAAGCAAGAAGAACAGCCGCACCCTTGAGGGATTTTTCCAGAACAACTGCACCAAGTGAAGGAAAGGGAAATGTGATCTGGAGAAGCCGCACCAAGTGAATGAAAGAGAAAAGTGATCTGGAGAAGCCGCACCAAGTGAATGAAAGAGAAAAGTGATCTGGAGAGGCCGCACCGTTGAAGGAAGGATTTTCAGCCACTCAAGAAAGACAGGGCGCGAGGGTCATTGGGGAACCCGACAACCTCTTATTTTTTTGGAGAATGATGGTTGAATTCGGAGTCAGGATTTGGCATAGGGGACAACAACTGCGGCAGCGTACTTGAATGGTGGTATACGCTAAGAGAATTTGCAGTATCAGTGAACAGTTTGGGTAGAAGGAGATCACAGCTGGAAGAAGGAGAATAGGACGCCGTCTCTAAGAACACCACCACCAGATTTTGTAAACGACCCATCTGTTAGAACATTCCGCATAGATCTCATAACACCATCTGTCCTAAACACCACAGGTGGCGCTTCTGAGCACCTTGCATAGAGAAGGTTCATGCACATAACCTGAACGTTTAAGCAATCCACGACCCACGCCACTGCTCGAAAAAGGTAAGTTGGAACTCTGATTTATTTAAATCTTGATTTAATACATAAAAAAATGTGTTGATCGTCATTGGGTTGAGGCTTCGATTTATTGTGTCATTTTGATAGAGTTTGGCTTACTTAGTTTCAGTTTTGAATTTGTTAGATTAAGTTAAAGAGGTTTGAGTTTAGATTGGAAAAGTTTGGGTTTAGTTTAGTTTTAGTTTTGGCCCTATTCATGTACATGTGTTCTTTTAGAATATTGATAAATTTTATTTTGGGTGCTTCCATTCAATTCTTAAGATTTTCAGAATTTTAAAATTTCATTTTGGTAAAATCCTTGTCATGTCGTCAAATTGATAAATTGTTGATCTATTGGTTCCTATTAATTACTAAATTATAATCATTGGGTTTAGATAAAATCCATGCCATGTTCTCAATTGTTTTTTTTTTTTTGTTAGTTCGGATAATTTTATTCAATCCCTGAGTTTCAGATTATTCTATTATGAATTTAATCCACACAATTACCTCAGTTGTTAATGTTCTTAATTGGTCTCATGTCTTTAATATCTTATGTTCTTATTTTTTTCTAAATTCAGGTGATGTCGTTAGGATTAATTTATTAGTTTGATTGATTCTTGCCAATTGTTAAAGTTGTCTATAATTTTAATTTTAGCCAAAAATCCATAATTGTTAAGTTATTTAGAAATTTTTCTTTAGTTAAAATCTAGACCTGTTCTAAGTTATCAAGTTGCTAGTTTGATCTACCTTGCTAATTATTCATTGTTTAGAATTTCAGTTTTCGTTAAATCCTTGCATGTTCACGTTGATAATTTTATTTAGTTTGATTGGTTCTTATTTAATTCCTTACTTTCCAAATTTTAATACATAATTGTTGATTGAATTGGTAGTTCTTTATCTTTGACACTTATATTATAAGCACCTTAGAGAATTCTTGAGCTTGAACTTTCTTTTAGAAAAGGTTTTTCTTATCAAATTGACATTTTGAGTTGAGTCAAATTTTCTTTTTTTCAAAAATGAATTTTTCCATCATAAGTTTGGCTCCTTGATCCCAACTGAAAGGTAGCCAAAAAAGGGGATCCAATATAGTTTTTCTCTTATTTTCAAAACCCTCTTAAGTTAAAAATCAAGAATCTCTATTTTGTGTCTATTGATTGGGATTTAACAAATCGTTGGGTGTTTCTTTTAATTCCCTTAAAACCATTTTCAAAATAATTTAAATCACTAATAAAAGGTTTTAGAAAACATTCATTCTAGCTTTAGGCAAAGAACACACTTTCTATTAAAATTATGCAAAAAAAATCATTTAAGTTGCATTTCCCTTTTGTTGGTTTTTCAAAAATTTGATTTTTATTTACATAGGTTTGGACTTGTGCTCCCAAACTAATGGGAATACATAGCTAAACCTTACGGAAATTGAATGGGGACTCGATGGAACCCCTACATAAGAAAATTTTTCAAAACTCTTCCTTGTTGCTAGTTTTCACTCAACCACTGACCATTTAAGGTTAAAATTCATTACAACAAATTCAAAATGCTTTTAAAAAAAATTCAAAACTTGTATGATTTTCCTCACTTCTTAAACTTGAATTTAAAGTTTCTTTTGAGTTAGAGAACCATTTTGGAATAGAAGATATAAACGAGTCTTTAGGGGGGCTCCGTTTTCACCTAATTCTGGACATCCGAGACATTTTTGAAAAAAACTAGGCTTTTTAATTTTGATTCAATATTTTTACTCAATTATAGGCTTCTTGAAATTTATATTAGACACATAAAATATTTAAAAATATGCCTTTTTGAGGGAGATATGATTTCTCAAACTAATACCTACCGTGCATGATGGAATCTAGACATCTGATTGGTTGGAGCATTTTAAAAATATTTTTGAGTACTACCCGACCCTGAATTTATTTTCTTTGTGATAAAGACACCTTGAAAAATATTTTTGAATTTTTTACTAATTTATGTGATGCATTATTATTTTAAAAAAATTTGTTTATGCATGTCACTATTTTTTTACCTAATCCTGACCTTCTGGAACTTTTGGATGTCTTTGTTGCAATTTTTCATTCGAATGAGTGTTTAATTTTGGTATCTTGTTCTAGAAATGTAGGAGTTGCTTCTTGAAATTTTTTGTGATTGAATTCCACTCCAAGACATTTTTTTAGCAATTGTTTTGTGATGCTCCCTTTACTATATGCATGCTATTATGGGGGCAGTCGTGTACGCCAAGGGATCTTCTTTAATTTGAGCATTCAAATCTCATGCAAAATTAAAATAAAGTTTAAAATTAGTAAAATTCATGAATTTGAAAATTAAAATAAATTAAAATTATGCAATTAAAAATTAAAGATCAATCATATGCATATCTAAGATCAAGCATCAATTCAACTAATTAAAAGTCATAACATTAGTTTCATATAAATTCTCTAAAATATATAAATTAAAAAAAAGATAAAAAATTAAACACATACGGTCAAAATCCAAATATTAATCTTTATGCAATAGATAATAACAAAATTGACATGTCGAACTCACACAAATAAAGATCGTTACTCATGAACTCAACTAAACCTAAAACTTAGCAATCATACTCAAGAAAACCAACCTAAGTGAACTAACCATAGTGAAGTGTCTAAGTGATCCTATCCTAGAAAAGATCTAAGTGACCCTAGCTAAGAAAAAAAATCTAAGTGAAGTCTAACCTAAAAACTAACTCGAAAAGCTGCCAAAGTCACTGTAGACCCTCTATTTTGTCTTCTTAGCACATTCTATCCAGGATTACCTTCCTACATCCTTTGTCATCTCGTTGTACACTTATATCCTCTTCTAAGTCGTGTTTTTAAGTTGTCATTAGTGGTCTATTGTGACTTTTTCAATCATTGTCTTTGGACTCTCTTTGGAGACATCTTGGAAGACTTTTAGAGATCTCTAGTGTTTTTTTCAATGACCTCAAATTCTAAGATTTTGTTGATTTTTCGATCAATGTTTTTATTCATTATTTTTTTTAGTGCATGATTAATTTTCAATATTTTGAATTTTTGTGGCATGATTAATTATTAATTTTTAGTATGAGAATTGATTTTGATTTTATTACATGATCGATTTTGATTCTTACATGATTGATATTTTTTATTTTTTAGGTATGCATGTGATTGACTTTTTAATTTTTAACTTCATGAAATTTATTTTTAATTTTTGTGGCATGAGATTGATTTTTGTTTTTTTAATTTTACTAGTTTTTTTTTTTTTTTTTTTTTTTTTTTATTCGGGTTACTAATTGATGATTTTTGATTTTTTAATTTTTTTTTGGTTGTAATGAGATTGAAACTTTTGTTTTGAATTCGCACGTGTCGAATATAACCTTGATTTATTACTTACATGTGTTAGCTTTAACTTTTAATTTATTTTTTTATTGTGTGATTCTACATTGTGTGAAATCATGTGTGGTCGCATTTTTTTTTATTTTTTTAATTTTTAATATTATATGCTGAGAATAAATGGCTGAGCTTGAAGACTCAAACTTAAAGGAATATATTTTTTGGAAAATATGAAAGATTTGATATTTTTGGGGATTAGGTGGAAGAGTCTGTATAGACCTAGTATTCCCTCTTTCTTCCTTCTCCTTGAATTTCTGAGGACACTCTTGAAGAGTGGACAAGACGAAGATTCTAGAGGAAGACTTTAGATTATATTGATTTAAGATTCTAGAAGAATGGTATTTAGATTTAAGGAACTTTTGATTTGATTTATATTGATTATATCATTATTTGAATTCCCAAGTGTTTTTTTCTTTTTCTTTTCTTTTTTTCAGTTGTTTGATGGTAGTTTAATATCTCTTTGATTTTTTTAGTTGTTAGTTTTGATAATTTCATGCTAGTTATTTTTTCAAAAATCTTTAGATGTTTGTTTATGTTGATTTGAAGTTAATTAGTGATATTTCTTTCAATCCTTAGCTTGTTAGTTTTTAATAATGTTCATCAATGTTACGTTCCATTTTTAAAGAGAAAATATTCTTATTAGATGTTTGTTACCAATTTAATTTTTTCGGTTCTTGATTTCGATTCTACGCTTGATGACTCAAATAATTCTATCTAATTTTTTGAATTAATTTTTAAGTTGACTTTTATCTTTCAGATGATAATTCAGCTAAGTTATTTTTTTATTTTTATATTTATCTTTTATTTATTTTTTTTTTGAAAAAACAATCTATTAGATAATTAAATTTTGATGATCTTTGTGATTGTTAGGTTTGAAATACTTTTTTATAGATAAAGATTGTATGTATTTTTTATAAATTTATGATAATTATATCTACTAATCACTGAAATTCTTAGATCATGGGTTTTATTTTTTGGAATGATGCATTTCTCACACAGATTAGACTGTTTCAACTTTTATTTCTTTGATGTGGGACTTAATCTTGTCCTTGGGTTCTCACTCAACTTCTCAGTCATGCTCTTGGAATTGTACAATGATAGGTGGCCTATGAATTATTTAACTTGCTTTTCGTTGCTTTTTGGATTGTTTTTTTGTAGATGTTGTGTATGATTATGGATTTGTCAGTTGTGTATGTCCCTTAACTTTTCTCCTTGGAGTTGTTGTTGGTTGATGTCTTTTATGTATTTTTGCCCAGGGAAAATTAATTTTTCAAAACATTTTTAAAAGGAAATTCAATTCTTAAACTTTTCTTGAAGAAAAATCATCTTAGGTGTTTAGGATTAAAAAAATCTCTTGAAAAGAAAAGAAAATGCAACCAATGTCAATTGGTATGCATCTTTTGGTTATTTATTTATTTATTTTAAATAAATTTTATTTTTTTGACAGCATGAATCCAAATATGAACATGAATTTAATTCTTGACTTTGATGAACTCATTATTAATTTCATATGATAGGTTGAGGAAGTACATGAAATTAAATTCATGTTATAGTGGAATGGGACTTGTGAGAGAGCCATAATAATCTTTTCTTCAATTTTCAAGAACTTAATTAATGCTACATTGTAATAATTTGTTACCTTTGATTTGGAAAATAGGAAACAAATGACTAAGGTTATTTATTTATTTGTGCTTGAAACACGTTCCTAGCTTCTTAAATTTGACAATTGAATTTTGTTTTTTTGACTCAAATAATTTTTTAAATATGGAACCAGTTAGTTTTTTTTACATAGGTCATTCTTGCCCCATTTCAGATACCTAGAACTAAATTTTTGTATAAAATAAAATTTTATATTTTTGCAATTTCTTTTATTTTTAATTGATATTTTTTTACTTTTAAATCTACAACAATACTTCCTGAACTTAAGTTTAGACAATGTTTTGTTAAAATTAATTCCTAAATAGAAGCAATAAAAAAAAAATATTTTCTTTTTGCACCTACTAACTGGCTTGGTATGTGTCAGGCGTACTGTTTGGTTCAATGTTTAAAATTCTTCCTGTGTTCTTTTTATTATGCTATTTTGTTTTTCTTGAAAATTAGACATTTGAAAATGAATTAATGTAATTTTTGGTCTAAATTTTATTCATGCTTTTAAATAGTTTAAGTTTATTATTACACGTAAAATTTGCCTTTATGCACTAGAAACTCACGACCGTTGTGTTTGTGGCCAAATGTGTTTGTGAATTTAATCTATATTAATTGGATAATTGATTTGGGAAATTGGCCAATAGAGCTTATTGTTCTAGAATTGTGGGTATTTTTGGTAATTCAACTTAATAACTTAAAGTACCTTAATACTTAATTAAGTCATTAGTAAAATTCAACATAATGTTCATTAAAATGGATTAATATAACAATTAAGTTTAAAACAATTTCATATAGTATTTTTTTAGAAAGTATTTTTCCAAAATAGTTTTTTGAATATAATATAATTTTTTTTATTTATAATTAAAATAAAAAATATGTTAAATTTTCAATTTTTATAAAGAGTTTAAAAAAATAATGAATATAAAAAAAAATGGTTAAATAAGAAAGAATAGATACAAGTAGTAAGATAAAGACAAAAATGAGTCAAGTGGGTATCTTTTGTCAATTAACTTCAGCTCTCATATCCTTATCATCTAATTTTACTGGGTGGTTAAGGACCTTTTATTTCTCACGAGTTCATAAACACTATATGGGATTGAAAACTAACTTAATTGTCCCCATAACATATATATAAACAGGTCCAATAGGTTTTTTTTAGTACATCATTATTTTATATCTTTAAAATAATAAAAAGTGATCTACCCGCATCTTTGTTATCAAATTTTGAGGTTCAACCTCACCTCAAAACACAATCTCTTCTTATTTTTTCCTTACGAAAAATCCTTTTTAGCTCTTCCTCCTCTAAGGATATTCTATTTTTTCGGGGTGGTTACTAGTAGTTTGGATATTGTTAGACCAATTAAAGTTTTTCCTCCTTCTTTAGTGATTAATTAAAAGAATTTCCTCTCAAGCAATCTAATTTGGGAGTAGTTACATGTTTGACAATCATCGTCTTCTCTTCTATTTTCTTGTACTTAACTCGGCAAACAGAACAAACCTAACGCGGATTTATTCTAACTAACCGGTTACTTCTCCTGGGTACTTTCTTTACTCTTCTTTCTTCTTTTCTACTTTCTATTTTCTCACTACTCTTTTATGCTTTATTTACTTCTATTAACCTGTAACTCTCTCTGTTTCCGCTTTTTTGTGTTTTAAAAGAGACAAAAAAACTTCTGAAGGATCAAATACTTTTAAATGAACTATCAAAAATCATATCAATCTTAATAAATATGATCTTGGGACGACTAAAATTGTTTTAAATAATCCACAAATGATTGCGACGTTAGACTTATTATATATATGTCAATTTATCAATTAATTTCACAAAAATTTGGTGATAATTGCGAGTTCAGAAATTTTAAAGCACTTTAAGTTAAATAAAAATAATTGTTAAATAATTTATTTGCTAATTATTTTACTATATTGAAACAAATATTAAATTCCAAGCTTCCTTTGCTAACTTTGAGGTGCTTGCCTGAACATGATCAAGAAGACGGCAAAAAGTTCAGGCTCATGTTGTGGTGTTGAACGGAGATATTGGTATTGGAAGGGAGACTGAAAACTAAGACTGCATTCCAAGTTGAAATCGTAGCCAAACTACTACAGCAACTTTGGGTCCTATCTGGTACCCCTTGATCCAATGTAATAGCCAACAAAACTGAAAACCATTAATAGTTAGGACTCAAGGTTTTCTCTTTGACTGTGGGTTTATATGGGCCTAACCTCAACCTTCTTCACATCCCAAACATGAAATGCTGTTGCAGGCTCGTTTTCCCTTCCCCTCTGACTATTAGCTCAAAGAATGTCTTAGGCAAGACTCTTACTGGACACTTTGATTTCAAAACTTATGAGCAGTCCTTAAGGCTTCAAACACCCACAGAAATTCTAGTTAAGAAGGAATTAAATTCAGAAGCAACATGCACCTATACCTATACTTCCAAAGTCAATGTGCCGATTCCTCATTTTATCGCAACCTCATTCTGTTGAGGAGTGTCTGGCATTGTATATTCTATTGGCTCAATGCATACATTCCATATGAACTTAGCGAATGGTCCTTAGGAATTACGTCCAGTCTCCTCATATCTCCCATAAGACTCACCAGACCTCTATACACATGACTTCACAACTTTTAAATGGGATTTCCCAACTGCAACTCCACCCTTAGCCTAAAAAGGCTTTAAGACACATTTAGGGAGTCAGATTTCTCATTGGATTATACAGTTCAACATAACATAACTAATGAGAAATCATCAAATAAAAGTGATGGAAGTATTTTATACCCCCTAAAACGCTGGTGTCATGGGACCACACAATTATTGTGTGGATCAAGTTAAAGTGCTCCACACCTCATCTCATCTTCTCATTTCTGATCTAGTTGTCATCTTTCCCCTTTAAGCAACAACTACAAGCTTGAAAGTCTGAGAAAATTTCAAGATTAGAAAGCACACCTCTCTAACTATCTCTCTAATGTTTGCCTAGAATACCTAGGCGTCTCTCGTGCCCATCATGGAAGAACTCAAATTCAATCTAGCACGTTCTTGCAACTCAATTAAGAATTAAAAAAGATGAATTCATAAAGGACACCATGATGCAGATACTGAGACTCTATAGTTTCATAACAAACGCTTGCCAATTAGAACGACAACATGAGTTGCTAAAATATAATCCACTTTATTCCTCTCCAAAGTGGAAAGTTAACTTTGTTATCCAAATAGATTAGGCTAGAAAATCAAATTCCTCCATAAGTGAGGGTATGTAGTCAACATGTGAACAACAAAAAACTCTATCCTAAAGAAACTGGGGAGTTAGCAAATGAATCGGTCAAAAATAACATAAAAGACCATAGGTTTTTAGATGAGAAAATCTAGAGGTGGAGGATGAAGCCTTATGAGGGAAGTGGGCTAGTCTTTCTGGATGGCCATGTACATAAAGGGTATATAAGCTTGTCCAATAATCTCTATGACAAGTATCTCAACCAATTTTTTATAACATATTGATAAACAAATAGCCTTAAACAACTATTGTAAAAGTTTTCAATATGTGGTCATATGCTACTCTCTTAGTCTTACTACTAAAGTCAAAATCTTATGTTCCCCTTCATCAAATTTGTCATGGGCTGCAGTAATGAATTTGAAATGGTTCTTGCCA
>JBAPGN010000235.1:0-12500 GCA_037355405.1 Vitis amurensis | reverse complement strand
CCTCTGCATCACTCCTTAGCCCAAGTGCCTTGTGCCGGTCTGGCTTGCCCTTGGTGCGCGCCTGGCCCGTCCGTGGGGCGCGCGATGCGTGTCTGGCTCGCCCGCGGTGCGCGCGCGGTGCGTTGCTGGCTCGCTCGCGGTGCGCGCGCGGTGCTCGTCTGGCTCGCCCGGTGCGCGCGCGGTGCTCGTCTGGCTCGCCCACGGTGAGCGCGCGGTGCTCGTCTGGCTCGCCACGGTGCGCGCGCGGTGCTCGTCTGGCTCGCCCGCGGTGCGCGCGCGGTGCTCGTCTGGCTCGCCCGCGGTGCGCATCTGACTTAGTTGTGATTCTCACACTAAGCTCCTGGAGTTTGAGCCACTAACCCTCCAGGCCTCCCTTGCTTCCTGCCTAGGCTCTCATGGGTGCAAGGCCTACCCATGAGGCCTATTTTTCCCGGTCTAAGTCAAGTGGCTAAGGGGCTGACAAACCCACCCCCACCTGCTGAAGTCGACGCCCTCGTCGACTGGGACCGCCAATAGGCCTGGACCTCCTTCTCAAATTGCCACAATGTAACATCTCTTTCCCATGAAGCTTCAGCTTCTGAAATCCCCTTCCACTGAACCAAGAAGTCAGTTCGCCGGTTCTTTTTGCTATGTCCCATGGTCCTATGATCCAATATCTTTTCTATCTCTCGATCAAATTGTTTCATGACCAAGGGAGGTGCTCGCTTTGTCTGCACCCTTTCTGCATCAAGATCCTCATGGTAGGGCTTCAGAAAGCTCACATGGAAAGTCGGGTGAAGCTTGAGCCTCTCAGGCAGCTTCAACATATAGGCCACCTGCCCAATCCGCTTTATCACCTCAAAGGGTCCATCATATTTGGGAATAAGGCCCCTCTGCCTCGTCTTGCTGCTGATCTTCTTCCATATTTGGGGAGTCAATTTCAGGAGGACCCTGTCCCCAACCTGAAATTCTAAGGATCTCCTATTCCGGTCTGCATACTTCTTCATACGACTGGCTGCCTTCTCAAGACTGTCCCGAGCTTCATCAAGCATCTCTTGCCGGGACTGCGCCATCTTATAAGCTGCAGGGCTGTTACCTCCTGCCTTCTGCTTTGCCACCTCTAGAGGCATCCGAGGTTGTACCCCAATGGCTAACTCAAAGGGACTCTTCCCTGTTGCGGAGCTTCTCTGCAAGTTGTAACACAACTGTGCAGTGTCCATCAAGTCCACCCAATTCTTCTGGGTTGCCGTCACATAGTGTCTGAGATACTCCTCCAGTAATGCATTGATCCTTTCTGTCTGACCATCTGTCTGAGGGTGGTTGGCTGTGGAGAACTTCAACTCTGAGCCTAAGAGTTTGAAAAGCTCAACCCAAAATTTGCCTGTGAATCTAGCATCCCGATCACTGACTATGTCCCGCGGTAACCCAAAGTGCTTAACAACATTGCTGAAAAACAACTTAGCCGCTTCCTCCGCCGGGCACGTATCAGGGGCAGGGATAAACACAGCATATTTTGAAAATCTATCCACAACAACAAAGACAGATTTAAAGTCACGAACCTTTGGAAATCCAGTGATGAAATCCATAGAGATGCTCTCCCAAGGCTTCTCTGGAATGGGGAGGGGCTGCAGCAACCCAGCAGCCTTCTTCCTTTCAGTCTTGTCCATCTGACAGACCAAGCAAGTCTTCACGTAGGCTTGCACTTCCTCACCCATCTTAGGCCAGTAATAGGATCTGGCTAGTAGTGCCAGTGTCCTTTCTTCTCCGGGATGGCCTGCCCACTTCGCATCATGAGTCTCCCGCAGTAATTCCTTTCTCAAGCCGCCTGCAGGTACATACCACCTTCCTCCTTTTGCCACAAGAAGGTCACCCTCTAGCCAATATCTCCTGATCACGCCCTCCTTTACTTGTTGCCTCAGCCTGCCATATGCAGCATCCTGCTCTGCAGCATGTTTGATCTTCTCATTGAAGTCAGAGATGACTTCTGAGAGGGCTGTGATGTAAGTAATCAATTCCTTCCTACTCAGGACATCAGCCACAGTGTTATGTCTCCCTGGTCGGTGCAGCCATTCAAAGTTGAAGTCAGCCAGGAACTCCTGCCACCGTGCTTGTCTGGGGCTCAACTTCTTCTGGGTTGTGAAGAAAGTGTTGGCCACATTGTCAGTGACCACGGTGAAGATGCTCCCCAGCAAGTAGTGCCTCCACTGCCGCAGGCAATGCACCACAGCAGTCATCTCCTTCTCATGAGTGGAGTATCTTTGCTCAGCATTGTTCAGCTTCCTGCTCTCAAATGCCACGGGGTGCCCTTCCTGCACCAAGACTCCACCCAAGGCTCTATCAGAGGCATCCGTTTGGACTTCAAAGGGTAAGTCCAAATCTGGCAACCGCAGCACAGGCTCAGTGGATATGGCTTCCTTCAGGCTTTCAAAAGCCATCTGACACTGCATGCTCCAGTCCCACTGGTTGTCCTTCTTCAGTAGGTCAGTAAGGGGAGACACCGTCTTCGAATATCCCTTGATGAACCTTCTGTAATAGTTGGCCAAGCCAAGGAAGGACCGCAACTCTGTCACCTTAGAAGGGGCTGTCCATTCCATAATGGCCTGCACCTTGCCCTTATCCATTCTGATCAGGCCTGCACTGATCTTGTGTCCTAGAAACGTGATCTCCTCCTGAGCAAACTCACATTTCTCTGGCTTTACGTAAAGCCTATTTTCCTTAATCTCTGGAACACCAATCTCAGATGTTCCTCATGTTCTGTTAGTGTCTTGCTATAAACAACAATGTCATCCAAATACACTACTACAAATGCATCCAAATAATCAAACAGAACATCATTCATTAAGTTGCAGAATGTAGCAGGGGCATTGGTTAATCCGAAAGGCATTACCAGAAACTCGTATGAGCCATACCGAGTTACACAAGTTGTCTTCCCCTCATCTCCTGCTGCAACCCGAACTTGCCAATAGCCCGATCTCAGGTCCAACTTGGTGAAGTAAGAAGCCTTTGATAGTCTGTCAAAGAGCTCTGCAGCCAAGGGGATCGGGTACTTGTTTTTGATGGTCACCTTGTTGAGTGCTCTATAGTCCACGCACATGCGGAGAGAGCCATCATGCTTCTTCTGAAAGAGCACTGGTGCACCATATGGAGCCCTTGAGGGCTGGATCAGGCCTGCATCCAACAACTCCTTCAGTTGCTTACGTAATTCCAGCAACTCTGCAGGGGACATTCTGTAAGGAGCTTGTGCAGGGGCCTTTGTTCCAGGTAGCAATTCTATCTTGTGATCAATAGGTCGCCGGGGTGGCAACTCCTTGGGGAGTTCTGCAGGCATGACATCACTGAACTCCTTAAGGATTCTGACCACGGAATCAGGGACCTCCATAGTCTGTCCCTCCTTGATCTCGATCAAGGCTGCAACATAAGTCTCCTGGCCCCTCTTCAATCCTTTCTTCAATTGGATAGCAGACAGCATCTCTGGTTGGCCCTTGCCACCATCCTTTGCCCTTAAGGCTTGCACAAAGCAGGGCTGCTTTTCTTCCAGCACCATCAACCCACCAAGGTGGGGGATCAGGGCCACCTTTGCCCTCAGAAGGAAATCCACACCCAAGATCAAATCGAAATCATCCAAGGGTACACAGAGTAGGCTACACATACCTTCCCAGTCACCAATTTTCATGGGGACATTCTTGGCTACTCCTTGGATTTTCTGAGCTTTGCTGTTCACAGCTTTGATCCTGCTAGTGTCCTCTTCCAACTTTAGTCCCAGCCTGGCCGCCTCCTTGGTGGCCACGAAATTATGAGTGGCACCACTGTCTACCAAGGCCTTCACTCGCACACCATTCACCATTGCATGTATATGCATTAAGGACTTCTGGACAGGGGTCTCACCATGAATCACGTTCAGAAGTTGCAGGGGGTTGACTCTTGGAGGAGTCTCTGGGCCAGAATCTCCCTCGTCATCTGCAGTCACCAAGGCTGAGAGTTTCTCTCTTTTGGGGCAGTCCTTGGCTCGATGAGGGCCATTGCAGATGAAGCATCCTGACATCCGGGTGGTCTGCTGCACAACCTTTGTGGTTTTCTCCACTGGTTTTCCCCCTACAGCAGGCTTTTTGCCCTGTTTCTTCCACCCAGACTTCTTAGAAGTCTTGCCCTCAAACTTTGCCTTCTTGCCTCCTTCTGACCTGGGTTTCTGTGTGGTGGAGATGGAGCCACCCATCTTGTAGTCCACCAAGCAGTCTGCTGCAGCCATAGCAGCAGGGAGATCGCGAACTCCTTGTCTCCTGAGTTCCGTCTGAGCCCACCCTTGCAATCCCGACATGAAGTTGAACAGCTTGTCCTCCTCTGACATGTTCTTAATATCCAGCATCAAGGAACTGAACTCCTTGACATACTCCCTGACAGATCCGGTGTGTCTGAGTCTTTTTAGTGCCTCCCTGGCCACCCATGCCGTGTTGGTGGGGAGGAACTGATCTTTCAATTCCTTCTTCAGAGTCTCCCAAGTGGTGATTTGGGGCCTTCCCGACTCTGCATCATCTTCCATCCTGGTTCGCCACCACAGTTTGGCATCACCAGTCAGATACATACTGGTGATGGAAACCTTCTCGCCATCAGGAACACGAGCAGCCTTAAAGAACTGCTCGATGTCCCACAAGAAATTCTCCAATTCCTTCGCGTTTCTGTTGCCATTGAAGCCTTTGGGCTCAGGGACTCGAACCTTGGAAGGGGCTTCAGGGCCAGAGGAAGATCCCTGCAACACCGCCTTCTTCAGAACAGCGATGTCTTCTCCATAGGTCTGCAGGGTCTCCTTGAATTCATCAATCCGGGACTGCATCTCGGTTTTGAATTCAGCCACTTTCTCCTCAAAGAAATTGTCATGGGACTCCAACAGACTCCTCTGTAATTGGACTTCCCCCATGGTGTTTTCTGCCCACGAAGCCACAGTGCCATCATCACGTGGCCACTCTCCCAGCGCCTCCTCTAATTGAGTCATCCTCTCCCGCAAGGCCTCCATTGCACTGCCACCAGCCATCTCTGGTGCTTGCTCTGATACCAACTGTCACACCCTCGAAAATCAGTCTAAATTTTTCACCTGGTGCGCGGTGCCAAGGACCCCTCCCTTAGCCAACCTTCCTTCCCAGTACACACTCACACACAAGCAACAGCAATCAAAGAGAAACAGGGACACACGAGATTACAGGAATTGCTTCCCAACTTGCATTAGTTCTCAACCTACAAGATTACAAAATCGTTCCCTTGAGCCAGAGGATGATGCTTACAACCCAAGCATTCAGAGATCCTCTTTCTCTCCTTCCTCTCCCTCTCTCTCAAGGCTGCAGGAGTCCTATTTAAAAGACTAGCCCTGCAGTTTTTCCCATGATGGTGGTGCAACCGCCCAGAACCGCTCTGAACTGCTAGCATAACCACCCACCATCAGATGGTGGCCTGCTGAGAAACCACCCACTTGCATCAGCATCAGCTTTGCCTCAGCCCACTGTCAGTCCATGCAGCTCCCTGACTCGACCACTAGCTGTCCAAGCTATATCAGTGTGCCTCCCCCACGCTGATGTGAGCCCAAGCCATGTCAAGGTGCCCATGGCCTGGGCCTGGTGCTTCCCCTCTGGTCAGGTTCCGCTTCAACGAGCCATGGCATTGCGCCCATGGCTGTTCCCTCTTGGTGCACAGGGCATTGCGCCCCTGTGCTGTGCATAGGCGTCCGGGTGCTTGGCTGATGCCCCATCTGGCCATGGCATTGCGCCCATGGTCTTCTTGGCTGGCTCGCTTGCACAAGGTTTAGGCGCCCTCGTGCTGGCGCGGGGAGGGGCTAGGCCGCATCATGCCCCGTGCTGTCGCAGCCACGGGTTGCATGCCACACATGTCGTGGAGCCCATGCGTGCATGCTCACTTGCCATGCATGTCCTAAGCACGCCCAAGGACGTGCCAGGGTGCCTTCTTGATGCGGTCAAGGCTCGGTCAAGGCTCGCTCTTGGTGCTCATCCCCCTTGAGACACCCACCCCCCCCTTAAAGAGCAATACGGGCCGTTTTCAAAGTTTCAGGAGGAGACATCAATATGTCTGAGGAGACATAATGGAAATATTTAAATAAATACAAATTAATTTAAATTCCCAAAATACCCCTCTGCATCACTCCTTAGCCCAAGTGCCTTGTGCCGGTCTGGCTTGCCCTTGGTGCGCGCCTGGCCCGTCCGTGGTGCGCGCGCGATGCGTGTCTGGCTCGCCCGCGGTGCGCGCGCGGTGCTCGTCTGACTCGCTCGTGATGCGCACGAGGTGCTCATCTGGCTCGCCCACGGTGCGCGCGCGTGCGCTCCTGGCCTGCGCGCGGTGCGCTCCTGGCCTGCGCGCGGTGCGCTCCTGGCCTGCGCGCGGTGCGCTTCTGACTCGCCCGCGGTGCGCGTCTGGCTCGTCCGCGGTGCGCGTCTGACTTAGTTGTGATTCTCACACTAAGCTCCTGGAGTTTGAGCCACTAACCCTCCAGGCCTCCTTGCTTCCTGCCTAGGCTCTCATGGGTGCAAGGCCTACCCATGAGGCCTATTTTTCCCGGTCTAAGTCAAGTGGCTAAGGGGCTGACAGTAGGCCCCTATCCTACCATCGAAAGTTGATAGGGCAGAAATTTGAATGATGCGTCGCCGGCACGATGGCCGTGCGATCCGTCGAGTTATCATGAATCATCAGAGCAACGGGCAAAGCCCGCGTCGACCTTTTATCTAATAAATGCATCCCTTCCAGAAGTCGGGGTTTGTTGCACGTATTAGCTCTAGAATTACTACGGTTATCCGAGTAGCAGATACCATCAAACAAACTATAACTGATTTAATGAGCCATTCGCAGTTTCACAGTCTGAATTAGTTCATACTTACACATGCATGGCTTAATCTTTGAGACAAGCATATGACTACTGGCAGGATCAACCAGGTAGCATTCCTGTGCGACGCCGGCACCGCATGCGCCTGACCGACGCCCCCCGAGGGGAGCGGGACGGGAGGGCAAAGACGGGCACGGTCGTCGTACGCGTCTAGCGACGAACGCTTAGCTCGAGCGAGTACGGGATCCCGAGAGACCCACGCTCGTTTTAAGGTTCCGCATCCGAGAGCACGAGCGGCCGTCGCGGGCCATGCTCGACCCCTCTCATGCGTGCGCATGCGTGGGGCGACCATGGGACACGGCGACCGCTTTCGAGGTCCGCCCGCACCGCGTGAGCGGGAGCCGGGCGGAGATAGGCAACGTTCGAGGGACAATTCCATCCGTTAGGAAGGCAACACAGGAACCACGGCATCGCGACGCCCAAGGCTTGTTGCAGCGCTTGAGGCTTAGAATGAAGAGGGGGGTGCGGCGACAGTTCGTTGCACGAGCAAGGAGCCTGCCGACCCACGCGACCCAAACACCACTCACACGCCATCAGGTTCACTACGACACGGCATCACGCGTCGAACCGCGACTCGTCCGGAGGCGACTCCTGACCAGCACACGGGAGCAACGAGTGAAGCCTTCGTAGGACCGATATAGGCATGGCGACGATGCGTCTGGCTCCTTTCCGAGGCAACATGCTCGCTCGAGGGCTTGAGGGCTCCTCGACGAGCCGGGACGGGGGCCGAGTGCCCGGGGAAGGCACTCGTTGCATGGGGGGGAGGGGCATCCGTGTGCCTTTCGATGGGCAACGTCGGGCGGGAGGCATGGGTGAGCCCCCCGGGGTGAGCCGCGACGTTGGCCACTGGCACGTTTTTTCCGAGGCAACATGCTCGCTCGAGGGCTTGAGGGCTCCTCGACGAGCCGTGACGGGGGGCCGAGCACCCGGGGAGGGCACTCGTTGCATGGGGGGGAGGGGCTTCCGTGTGCCTTTCGATGGGCAACGTCGAGCTGGGGGCATGGGCGAGCCCCCGGGGTGAGCCGCGACGTTGGCCACTGGCACGTTTTTCCGAGGCAACATGCTCGCTCGAGGGCTTGAGGGCTCCTCGACGAGCCGAGACGGGGCCGAGTGCCCGGGGAGGGCTCTCGTTGCATGGGGGGAGGGGCATCCGTGTGCCTTTCGATGGGCAACGTCGGGCGGGAGGCATGGGTGAGCCCCCGGGGTGAGCCGCGACGCTGGCCATTGGCAGGCTTTTCCGAGGCAACATGCTCGCTCGAGGGCTCGAGGGCTCCTCGGCGAGCCGAGACGGGGCCGAGTGCACGGGGAGGGCACTCGTTGCATGGGGGGAGGGGCGTCCGTGTGCCTTTTGATGGGCAACGTCGGGCGGGAGGCATGGGTGAGCCCCCCGGGGTGAGCCGCGACGTTGGCCATTGGCACGTTTTTCCGAGGCAACATGCTCGCTCGAGGGGTCGAGCCGAGACGAGGAGGGACGGGGCCGAGTGCGCGGGGAGGGCACTCGTTGCATGGGGGGGAGGGCGTGTCCGCATGGGGGGCATGGGACGCGTCCGGGGTGCAGCGTGTGCGGGGCACGGGGTGACTGCTGCTGCGTGCGAGGGCTGCCCACGGTGTCGCGGGCGTGCTCTCTTCGCATTAGCGTGTCGTGGGCTTGAGGGTGGCATATGCGGGGGCGCCATGCCTAGGGTGGCATGGGCGGCCTGCACGCCAAGGGCGGCACGCGCTGCAGCGTGCCTGGGCGGGTGGTGCTGCCAGCCCATTGAGGACAGCACCCCCCCCTTAAAGAGCATTTTGGGCCGTTTTGGAAATGCCTTGAGGAGACATCACCCATGCTTGAGGAGACATAATGCCATTTTTTAATGAAAAAAGAGTTTTTAATTCCGTTTTTTTTGCTGAATCTCTTTATAATAATTATATGAACCCAAGGAAAAAAAAAAAAAAAAATTTCGGCCCAGAAAATATTTATTTTAATTTTTTTGTCCGAAAAATAGGGAAAAATAGGGAAAAATAGTAAAAAATACCAAAAAATAGTGAAAATATTTTTAAAAATTGTATTTCACATGGGAAAAATATCTGGAATAGGAATCCATGAATTAATGCAACTTATCTCTCAAAAATATTTTTTTTTTTCGAATTTTTTACTTAAAAAATAGTAAAAATGAGGAAAAAATAGTGTAAATATTTTTTAAAAATGTATTTCACATGGGAAAAATATATGGAAGACGAATTCAAGGATTGGTGAAGCTCTCTTGGCCAAAAAATATTTTTTTTAGCTTTTTTACTTAGAAAAATGGGGGAAAAATAAGTAAAAATTGCTTTAAATATTTTTAAAAATTGTATTTGATATGGGAAAAAGAAATCTTAAAAAAGAATCCAAGGATTGTCCAAACAAAATTTATTTTAAAATTTTTTTCTTAAAAAAACCATATAAAAAAATAGCAAACAACCTTTGCAACATGAATCCATGGATTAATAACATTCCGTGATTAGCAATAGACCATAATCCGGAACCTTGTCAAGGCATCAGGGTCGAAATCCAGATAGGGCATGCACCATGTGTCTTGGCACAGCCTCTACCACCATGGAATGGGTCATTACAGGTGTCGTGGCACCATGGCATGGGGGTCGTGGCACGCGAGACGTGTCGTGCCTCGGGCCGTGGCACGCATCATGGCATGGGTCACGTGTCCTAGCACAGCCTCTAGCACCATATCGAGGGTCATTGTAGCTGTCGTGGCACGGGAGGTGGCACGCGCCATGTGTCTTGGCTCGGCTCGTGGGCACCGAGCAAGGCCCCGTGGCACGCGTCGCGTGTCTTGGCTTGGCTCGCGGGCGGCCACCATGCAAGGCCCCGTGCCACCTTGGCTTGGCTCGCGGGCACCAAGCAAGGCCCCGTGGCACCTTGGCTTGGCTCGCGGGCGGGCACCATGCAAGGCCGCGTGCAACCTTGGCTTGGCTCGCGGGCACCAAGCAAGGCCCCGTGGCACGCGTCGCGTGTCTTGGCTCGGCTCGCGGGCGGGCACCAAGCAAGGCCCCGTGGCACCTTGGCTTGGCTCGCGGGCGGGCACCATGCAAGGCCGCGTGCCACCTTGGCTTGGCTCGCGGGCACCAAGCAAGGCCCCGTGGCACCTTGGCTTGGCTCGCGGGCGGGCACCATGCAAGGTCCCGTGCCACCTTGGCTTGGCTCGCGGGCACCAAGCAAGGCCCCGTGGCACGCGCCGCGTGTCTTGGCTCGGCTCGCGGGCGGGCACCATGCAAGGCCCTGTGGCACCTTGGCTTGGCTCGCGGGCACCAAGCAAGGCCCCGTGGCACCTTGGCTTGGCTCGCGGGTGGGCACCATTTGCAAGGGCCTCGGTGCCACCTTGGCTTGGCTCGCGGGCACCCAAGTTAAGGCCCCGTGGCACGGCGTCGCGTTGTCTTGCGCTTGGCTCGCGGGGCGGGCACCAAAGCAAGGAACCCGTGGCCACCTTTGGTTTTGGCTCGCGGGCGGGCACCATGCAAGGCCTCCGTGCCAACCTTGGCTTGGGCTCGCGGGCACCAAGCAAGGCACCGTGGCACGGCGGTCGCGTGTCTTGGCTGGGCTTCGCGGGCACCAAGCAAGGGCCGTGGAACCTTGGCTTGGTCGCGGTGGGGGCACCATGCAAGGCCTCGTGCCACCTTGGCTTGGCTCGCGGGCACCAAGTAAGGCCCCGTGGCACGCGTCGCGTGTCTTGGCTTGGCTCGCGGGCGGGCACCAAGCAAGGCCCCGTGGCACCTTGGCTTGGCTCGCGGGGGGCCACATGCAAGGCCTCGTGCCACTTGCTTGGCTCGCGGGCACCAAGCAAGGCGCCGTGGCACGCGTCGCGGTCTGGCTGGCTCGCGGGCACCAAGCAAGCCCCGTGGAACCTTGGTCTTTTGGCTCGCGGGTGGGCACCACTGCAAGGGCCTACGTGCCACCTTGGCCTTGGGCTCGCGGGCACCAAGCAGGCACCGTGGCACGGCGTCGCGTGCTTGGCCTGGCTGCGGGTCGGGCCACCAAGCAAGGCCCCGTGGCACGCTTGGGCTTGGGCTCGCGGGCGGGCACCATGAAGGCCTCGTGGCCACCTTGCTGGCTCGCTGGGCACCAAGCAAGGCACCGTGGCAACGTGTCGCGTGTCTTGGCTCGGCTGCGGGGCGGGCACCAAGCAAGGCCCCGTGGCACCCTGGCTTGGCTCGCGGGCGGGCACCATGCAAGGCCTTCGTGCCACCTTGGCTTGGCTCGCGGGCGCACCAAGCAAGGCCCCGTGGCCACCTTGGCTTGGCCTCGGTCGGGCGGGCACCAAGCAAGGCCCCGTGGACCTTGGCTTGGCTCGCGGGCGGCACCAAGCAAGGCCCCGTGCCACCTTGGCTTGGCTCGCGGGGGCACCAGCAAGGGCTCGTGGCACCTTGGCTTGGCTCGCGGGCACCAAGCCAAGGCACCGTGCACGCGTTGGTTGGGCTCCGCGGGGCGGGCACCATGCAAGGCCCCGTGCCACCTTGGCTTGGCTCGCGGGCACAAGCAAGGCCTCGTGGCACCTTGGCTTGGCTCACGGGCGGGCACCAAGCAAGGCCCCGTGCCACCTTGGCTTGGCTCGCGGGCACCAAGCAAGGCCTCGTGGCACCTTGGCTTGGCTCGCGGGCGGGCACCATGCAAGGCCCCGTGCCACCTTAGCTTGGCTCACGGGCACCAAGCAAGGCCCCGTGGCACCTTCGCTTGGCTCGCGGGCGGGCACCATGCAAGGCCCCGTGCCACCTTAGCTTGGCTCACGGGCACCAAGCAAGGCCCCGTGGCACCTTCGCTTGGCTCGCGGTAAGGCACCATGCAAGGCCCCGTGCCACCTTGGCTTGGCTCGCGGGCACCAAGCAAGGCCCCGTGGCACGCGTCGCGTGTCTTGGCTTGGCTTGCGGGAGGGCACCATGCAAGGCCCCGTGCCACCTTGGCTTGGCTCGCGGGCACCAAGCAAGGCCCCGTGGCACCTTGGCTTGGCTCGCGGGCGGGCACCATGCAAGGCCTCGTGCCACCTTGGCTTGGCTCGCGGGCACCAAGCAAGGCCCCGTGGCACGCGTTGTGTGTCTTGGCTTGGCTCGCGGGAGGGCACCATGCAAGGCCCCGTGCCACCTTGGCTTGGCTCGCTGGCACCAAGCATGGCCCCGTGGCACCTTGGCTTGGCTCGCGGGAAGGCACCATGCAAGGCCCCGTGCCACTTGGCTTGGCTCGCGGGCACCAAGCAAGGCCCCGTGGCACCTTGGCTTGGCTCACGGGCGGGCACCATGCAAGGCCTCGTGCAACCTTGGCTTGGCTCGCGGGCGGGGCACCATGCAAGGCCTCGTGCCACCTTGGCCTTGGCTCGCGGGCACCAAGCAAGGCCCCGTGGCACATTGGCTTGGCTCACGGGCACTATGCAAGGCCCCGTGGCACGCATCATGGCATGGGCGTGGCACGCGTCACATGTCTTTGGTCAAGCTTCCAAGTTCCCATGCCTTTGCCAAGTTTTTAGGGGAAAAAAATGATATGGGCACGGGGGTGGGGGGGATCCCGACCAGCAGAGGCATCGAAGGGTCGGGGGACATAGCCGGCGGGTGGCGGGGGTTGGTTTTCAAACCTCAGGGCCGGGGCCGGGAAAGGGAGAGAGGGGAGTATCTCTCTCCT
>JBAPGN010000234.1:15665-32125 GCA_037355405.1 Vitis amurensis | reverse complement strand
CAATCCAGAAAACAGCATGTGCTATAGTAAAAGGAAAATTGTAGAGTAACACACTCAAGCACGTAAAGCGGAGGTGTATCTACATAGCCAACACACAATAAATAGAGAGTTAGCTGAGGTTGTACTTGTAATTAGTAAAAGGAAAACAAGCATGTGCTTTATTGGAACCTTAAGTTTGTTAGGGAGTTAGCTGAGTCAGCAAAAGTAGTTAGGGCTGTTAGAAAACTCAGCTAACTTGACGAACTCTCTATTCTGAAGTTATGAACTCCCTGTCTGTTCAGTAACACATAAATAGAGAAGTAGAAGCCTCTCAGTTCAATTCATTGAGACCATCAGTCACCTCCTCTTTCTTTAGTCTTTCTCTTTCATTTATGATATTGATTGGTACCGACCATCCAAGAGTTACATCAATGGCATCTAGCTCAATACTACTAAATTCCCTGAGTTCAATTGAAATCAGATTTTTGCAATTACCTTTCTCAAATAAATGAATGTCTTGACAAAAAAAGGTTGATAAAACAATTTGGCTTCTAGAAAACTCATGTGCTTGCTAGCATTCAGAGCTCACAAATTAAAGGAGTATTCTTCTTCGAATCGAAAATTTGACCATTGCAATACATTGAAACTTGAAATGGAGAAAATTAGAGCAAAGTAATGATTCAATTGAATCTAGAATTTGAACTCTAGACAATAATTGATCAGTCTATTATAAGCTGGCTTTGACTTCCATTCTAGAATTGGTGTATGGCTATGTGGTGAGATGTCAAAATTCCTTTTAAGTTGGGAAAACACAACATTATTGATGAAGAGATGGTGATGAATATATTGGGAGGCTTAGAAGGTGAGTATGAAGCTTTTGTTATTAATCTCACTTCAAGAATTTCAGAAATTACTTTTGAGAAAGCTCAATTTCTTCTTCAAAGCTGGACATGTTGTTGCTAACTGCTATCATTGTTTTGACATAAGCTTCATAGGCACCACAAATCAGCAGCAACAGAATGGAGGTAAAAGACATCAAGTTTACATTGCTTCTCCAGGTGATAGCACAAATAACTCCTTCCGGTACATGGAGTGGGGCAACAAATCACATTACTGCAGACATTAATAACCTTGCTATTAAGTCTGATTACAAAGGAAAGGATTGAATCACAGTAGGCAATGGCCAAACTCTTAAAATCTCTCGTGTAGGTTCTGCTGGCATTAATTCACACACTACTTCACTTCCTTTAACACTGAAAAATATCCTTCTTTTTCCTAAAATCACCGAAAACCTGTTTAGTATTTCCATGTTTACCAGTGACAATAATGCCATTGTTGAATTTTTCCCTGACCATTGTTTTGTTAAGGACAAGAATTAGAAGCTCATCAAAGATGGATGTGAGGCACTGTGAAGTGGAGAATAAGGTGTTCGAGGTTAGGTTTGAAGGCATCCATGGGGTTCCTTGGATTTCATTTACAGAGAGGGTTCCAGGACATGCATTTTTGGTGGTTTTTGAAGAGGAGGAAGTTGCATCAATTTTGGAACAGTTGAAGAAAGGTATGAAGGTGGTGGGATCTTTGGGTTTTATCTGGAAGTATAGAGGCGGATAGAGGATGCATTTGGTGGAAATTTGCTTCAATAGTAGAGGAAGATTTATAGGAATTACAGAGTTTGTTACAAACATAAAAGCTACTTCTCTGATTGTTCCAGAATGTGTCAAAGGTAGAGGACGGGAAGCCCTAAGGAAGATGATCTCTTTAGTTTTGGAGTGTCCTTTTCTCACTGTCACTGGAACAAAGGAAGCGGATGCGAAGGTGGAAAACAAGGTGGGTTTGGTTTGGAGGTCTGGGGATCAGTCTTGTGCTAGAGTTGATGAGGGTTGCCCAAGGAAATGAGCTCTCTTACCTGTTGGAAAGTGGGCTAGGGCGGTGATTAGTGAAGCCCAAGTTTTAGTTCAAGATTGGGGTGTCGTTGTTAAGGCTTTAGCGAGAATGATGGGGGTGAAGGGCATGATTTCCATAAACTCTTTTACAGCATCCAAAGGCGTTTTCTTCGTGGATTCCATGAAATAGGATATGGATTTAGGCACAAGGAAGTTTGTGTGATAGATGTTTGAGTTTAGCAATGTTGCCAAGAAAAAAATACATGTTCTTGGAAATTCAGGAGGTGGATGAGCTGCCAGGGTTCCATCTATCTGTGAATGAAAACCCATTCTTAGGTTTATTATGAAGAATTGGGGGAAGATGACAAAGGTGGATCAGGATTCTTTAAAGCTAGTAGATTTAACAAAGGCCAAATTGAAGTGGAAATGAACCCAAATGTGGTATTGCCAGTGTTGTTGGAGGTGATAGATGGTGCCTGGGTTTTTACAGTTTGCAGTATAAGTCATCGAAGGGGAAGAAGAAGGAAAAACAGAGGGAAGATTGAGTTAACACACTGCAGAAGTGAGTTGGCTTTCAACAGGGTTGGCATGTAGCAGGGGCCCTGCATAAGTTTTTGAGAACATGGCGGGGCTAGGATGAGTGTGGGGAGCAGCTGCCACCCACTATCTTGGTCTCAAATATCATTTTCAAATTCAAATAGGTTTGCAAAGTGGGCTGCCATTTTAAAGGAGAAGGTGGCCTGTGTAGAAGGAGATTTAGGGCCAATTGAGAAGGAAGGCACAACCATTTCCAAAGCCCACTTGAATAATGATCTTCAATTAATAGAAGGCAGGCCGAGTAAGGGTAAGGCCTGCTCTAGAGGAGGCCCAACAGGCACTGGGCCAAAATCCTTTTTTGATAAGCAAACCCATTTGGTTGGCCCTAGAGAGAGAAACTCGTGTTGCAACACATACAATTTGGTCGAGGTTATAGGGGACGATGGCGAAACTCTCCCAAAGAACCTCAATTCCTCTCTTTATGCGTCGATGCCCTTCTCAGCCCAAGAAGGAAGTTGGGTAGCTGTCATGCGAGAAGTTTGCCTCTGCCATCCTCTTTTGAGAAAGTGCTAAATTACTTGGCTGGGAGTGATATAGAGAACAAAGAAGTTGGCCTTCAAGGGAGGATACTTTCCTTGAAGGCTGAGGCTTTTCTAGTAAGAGAGAACCAGAGTGTCAACCTTTTGTTTTGAGGAGGTAGAGGGAATTTTGACCCCAATTTTGTCGAGTTCGGGGGGTGGTCCAGGAGGGGTTGAGGTCAGAGATGGTTTTCAACACTGTGGGAGTCAACTCCAAGTATAGACTTCTACTCCCCTTTCCATGGTTAAAGGTTGGGTTTTGGAGGGGGCTATTGATCTACCTTCTTCCTTTTCCCCTCGTTGTTTCTCTAAGGTCCCCTGGTCTTTCTATTCAATCCCTTTTGTTAAATCAAATTGTTGTCATTTTTCTTTATTGATTGGTCCTTCAAGGGTTAACAAGTTCCCTTCCGGCTCATTTGGGGTTGTATCTTATCCCATAGGTGTGGTGTCCCCAGTAGTCAAGCCTAGCCAAGAGCTAGAGGGTGACTCTTTTCTCATGTTATCACAAAATAGACCTGATAAATCTTCTTTCCCAGAGAAGATAAAGTGCCATTTTAGGAGGTTATTGTCCAAGCCTTAAGGTGGTTCATGGAGGATTGAAGGTTTCAATTGGTCTCCTATTTCAGCAAAGAATGCCAAGTAGCTGGATCACCTTTTTTAAGAAGAGGAGATTTATAATGTTCTGTTGTATTTAAATAAGGAAAAGACCCTTGGTCCAGATGGTTTCACAATGAGTTTTTATCAAGAGTGTTGGGGGATGATTAAGGATTATCTTTTAAGAGTGTTCTTATAGTTTCACAATAATGGGATAATTAATCAAAACACAAGTACTAAAAAAGAGTCAAACAAACAGGATCTCAGATTATAGACCCATCATTTTGGTCACTGGTTTGTACAAAATCATAGCCAAGGTGCTCTCAAGGCATTTACGTAAAGTTCTCCAAGACACCATCTTTTCTACTCAAGGTGCTTTTGTTGAGGGGAGGCAAATTTTGGATGTCGTCTTGATTGCTAATGAGTTGGTGGATGAGAAGAGGAGATCAAGGGAGGAAGGGGTAATCTTCAAAATTGATTTAGAAAAGGCCTATGGTCACGTTGATTGGGATTTTTTTGGATCATGTACTTGAAAAGGGTTTAGTTTAAGATGGAGGACTTGGATGAGAGAATGTTTATCTTCAACGACTTTTGCAATCTTAGTGAATGGTAATGCTAAGGGTTGGGTTAAGACATATAGAGGCCTAAGATACGGAGATCCCCTTTCCCCTTTTCTATTCATCATTGTGGCTGGCGTTTTAAATGGATTGATAGTGAGAGTGGTGGGGAGAGGTGTGTTTGAGGGGTGTTTTTGGTGGGCAGAGAGAGAACTAGGGTGTCTCATTTACAATTTGTGAAAAACAACATTTTTTTTTTTTCCTAGAGCATCCTTGGAAGAGTTGTAATCTCTTAAGCTAATTTTGTTGGTGTTTGGGCATTTGTTAGGGTTAAGGATTAATCTAAATAAGAGCACTCTTTCTTGAATCAACATTAGCCAAGTTCGGTACTAGGTTAACTTCTCTGCTTGATTGTGCAATCTCTTAATAGCCTTTTAAAGTATTTGTGTCTTCCTTTAAAGGAAACCCAAAATCAATTTCCTTCTAGGACCCCATGCTGGATAGTGTCTCTAAGAGGTTGGATGGATAGAAAAACTTTCTTGTCCTTTGGTGGTAGAACCACCCTAATTCAATCTTGTTTATCAAACATCTTGAGCTACTTTCTATTTCTTTTCAAGATTCCAACATCAATAGCATAGAGGATTGAGAAATACAAAGAGATTGTTTTTGGTCGGGTTCTGAGGAGGGTAAAAGGGATCATTTGGTTAGTTAGAACTTAGTTTGCAAGCCTAAGGAGTTTGGTGGATTAGGGTTTGGGAAAATTTATCTTAGGAACCAAGCTTTATTAGGGAAGTGGCTTTGGAGGTACGCTAAGGAAAGTTCTGCCATTTGGCATAAAGTTATCTTAAGTATTTATGGGACACATCCTAATGGATGGGACACCAACAATAGAGTTAGATGGTCACATTGTTGCCTTTAGAAGGCCATTGCACATGTGCTCCAAGTTTTTTTTTTACACACTCGCTTTGTGGTGGGTGATGAGACCAAAATTCATTTTTAGGAAGATTTGTGGTAGAGGGACCAACCTTTTTGCTTACGATTTTCAAGCTTGTTTAGAGTCACCACAATTAAACACTTTTCCTATTTTAGCTATCCTGAGTAACAACACTTCTTTGTCTTGGGATCTCACTTTTCACCGTAATTTAACTGATACAGAGATTGTGGATCATGAAAGACTAATGTCCTTACTTTCCAAATGCGAAAACTTGCATTCTGTCCTCTTCATGAGCTTCCTCAATAAAATTGTTTTTTTCAACCTTATCCGAATTTTCAAATTCTGCTTCTTTCTACTCAACTAATTTTATGTGGAAATCAAGTCATTTCTAAGATCAAGGCCTTTGCATAGTTAGTGGCACATAAAAAGGTAAATTCTAATGACATGATACAGTTGAAAATGCATTTCAAAGCCCTTAGCCTGATTGGTGCATCCTCTATAGGAGTAGTGAGACGATTGATCATCTCTTCTTGCATTGTTTGATTACTTTGGGATTGTGGCATAGGATATTTTCACAGGCTAGGATGGTGTGGGTTTGGCCTAACAATATTTGCAATATGATGATGATTTCCTTTTTGAGAGTTTTATTAGAGGAAGCACTCTTTGGAGGATGGCGTGTCTTTTTTTGTTGTGGACTGTGTGGAGAGAGAGGAACACTAGGATTTTCAAGGACACTTAGAGGACATCGAAGTTGTTGTACGATTCTTTTTGGGCTTACTGTACAAATATTTTTAAACCCTACCCTTTGAGTGTAATTCAACTTAGTTGGATTTCAATATGTATGCCCTAGGGTTGGGTCAACATGGTCTGGAATTGTTATACTTGTATAAGCCTTTTGTCCTTTTTGTACAACCTTCCTTGTTTAGTGGAGGTTTACTCAATTCTTTTGATAAGGTTTGTACATCATGGGGAGGACTTCTCATTCTTCTCATGGTTTTTCTCAATTAATAGATTTGTTTGTTTCTAATAAAAAAAAAAAGAAAAAGAAAAAAAGAAAAAAGAAATAGAAGATTGTGCTAGAGCAAGGTACACTTAAAAATGGACTTATCAATCGTATGAAAGTTGAGTGTGAGACCTTATCTCTCCTCTAGAAGTTTCAATTTGCCTTCAGTTTATCTTACTAAATCTGCATTTGATTGTAATTACTTTCTTCTTTTGGTAGAAGTTCAAATAAAGCTAATATATGGCGTGAACATTTAGGCCACCCTCAATCTCTATGTTGAATCATGTTCTGAAAGATCTCATTGTGGTTTCTAATTCCACTTCTCTAAATTTTTGTACTCCTTGTCAATATGGTAAATCCAATCAAATGTCATTAAAAATCTTCAAAAAATAAACTAGGTTTCCTTTAATATTGTTCATTCTAATCCATGAGGACCCGTTCTCGTTGTTTCTGTGGATGGTTATAAATATTATATTCACTTTATTGATGATTTTTCTAAATACACTAGGATATATCATCTTAAAACTAAATTTGAAGCCAAAGAAGTCTTCATTCAATTCAAAACTTCTGTTGAAAAACAATTTAATATGAAAATTAAGTGTTTAAAATAGGTTTAGGAGGAGAATATAAATGCTTACTTCCATTCCAAAATCGAGTTAGTGTGTTCTTTAGGCATCCTTGCCATTATACACATCAACATAATTGAAGATCAAAAAGGAAACATAGACACATTGTTGAAATGGATTTGACTTTACTTCCTCAAGCTCAAATTCCTTTCAAATATTGGTGGGAAGCTTTCTCAACTTTTGTTTTTCTCTTTAATAGGTTACCCTTCATAACTCTTGATCATTTGTCACCTTTTCAAATGATATTCAAATCCAAACCAAATTTTCATTCTCTTAAAGTGTTTGGATGCGATCGTTTACCTTATTTAAGACCTTACAACAAGCATAACTTTGATTTTCACACTTCTAAATGTGTATTCATTGGTTACAATCAGAATCACAAGGGCTATAGATGTCTTCAGTCTTTTGATCACGTCTATGTTGCTAGGAAAGTCAATTTTAATGAATGAGAGTTTCCATATCCTTTTTCATTCTCATCCTCTAGTTTATAGTTAAATATTCCATCCACTCAAGTTCATCATTCTATATCTTCACCCATTCATCACTCTTCTCCAGCATATTTTGATAAATATAATGAATAAACACTTGACTTTGTTCCTACAGTACCAGTTTAAATACAAAAATCACGCTAACCAATTGCATCCCCTTCCTCATCTTCAACAGTCAATCTACAAATTGACTTGCCTATCCAATCCATTGAGCCTTTGATACCTACTCCATTTGAGCCTACTAACACACTTTCCAACATTCATCCAATGCAAATTAAATCAAAATCTGGATTTTTTAACCTAAAGCATACACCTCATCAGCCACCAAACAAGTGTGTGATTCAAACACAATAGAATCAATTGATGTTGTTGAGGCCTTAGTAGGTCCCACTTGAAAAGTGCTATGGTTAATGAGTATACCACTTTTATGAAAAATGAAGCTTGGAGTTTGGTACCTTTTTCTTTATGGGTAAAAATAATTATATTGAATAAGAAGAAAGTACACCCAACGTGCAACCTGAACAATACTGGAAATATACAACTATCGCCAAACAGAAGAATCTATAAAAAGATGGGTAACAAAAAACACCACCTGCCTTCATCTAGAGCCCAACCAATCAAAAAAATTGATTAAAGGAAGAGACCTTTTATCTATACACAACTTAATCCAAACCTAAAGAGTACAAACAAAGGAGTTTTTCAGCCTTTGAACCGACAACTCCTTGTTATTAAAGGCAATCATATTTCTTTCTTTTTAAACTATCCAAAAATTACAAATAGGGGCTGCCTTCCAAGCCTTATTGCGTTTTTTTTTTGGATAGGCAAATAAGAGCATGTATATTAATAACTATAAAAAGGATGTCAAACTAAAGTTGCAAATACAGTATACTGGAAGTATACAAGTGAAACAAAAAACAACTATAGTAGCTACAAACCCACTTTAAAAAGAAGAGTTTGTCCATTCTATAAAATCTAATAAAAAGGTTGGCCCTTCCTACCCATCTCCTAGAAGGAACCTTCAAGACCACATATACAGACTAGTTATGAGGGAATCCTTAAGGGCTTGGATAATGCGTTGTTCCCCTTCAAAAGTTCTTTAATTTCGCTTCTTCCAAATTATCCATAAAAGACAAAGAAGGGCAATTCTCCCAACCTTCCTTCTTTTCCTACCCACAAAGTTACCGTGTTATCCCTCCAACAAATCCTTAATAGAAAAGGGAAGAACCCACGAAACGCCAAAGAATGAGAAGAGAAAGTGTCATAACTCTCTAACTACCCCACAATGGATGAGAAGATGTTCAACTAATTCATCCACATCTTTACACATATAACAAAAACCTGCCAAAACCCATCCTCTCCTCTTGAGTTGGTCCATAATTAGGATCTGGCCCCAAGTCACTTCCCAAACAAAAAACCTCACTTTGGTAGGAGACTAAGAATCCCAAATTTTCTTTGAAGGGAAAGTCACTTCACCCCTATCTTTCAATGCATTGTAGAAAGACTATAAAGAACACCCCATTCTTGCTAGCTTTCCAAACCATTTTATCCTCCTCTTCTCTAAATCTACCAAACTCACTAAGTTTTAGAAAAAAAATTATTTACAACATCCAACTCGCAATCATGAAAGTTTCTTGAACAACAAGGGTTCTAAGTGATCATTCCTCCTTTTGCCTCTCGAATATCATCCACCCATGCCTCCTTAGCAATAGCAAAAGCGAATAAAGAAGGAAAAGAATCCTTCAAAGGCATATCATGGCACCACACATCATGCCAAAATTTGACTCTTCTTCCATTGCCCATCTCAAATCTTATTTTGGCTTTAAAAGTTCCTCATACTTTTCTAATTGACTTCCGCAATCTAACTTCATGGCCTTCTCTCCCTTCCCGAAGGCACCAACCTCCCAGTTATTCATCAAATTTCCCAAAAAATTGTTCTCCAAATTTATCCCTTTCCAAGGTAAATCTCCAACACCATTTCCCCCAAAAAGCTTTGTTGATAGTGGATAAATCTTTAATACCAAGGCCCTGTCTTTTTTTATCTTTGCAAATCACTGACTAGTTCACAAGATGAGGTTTTTTATCCATAGAACCTCCTCCCCAAAGGAAATCCCTTAGGATTTTCTCTAATCTATTAGCCACCGACTTAGGAGTAATGAAAAGGGTTAAGAAGTAAATTGGGCGGTTGCACAAAGTACTGTTCAGCAACGTGACTCTTCCTCCTTTTGATAGATATTGCCTCTTCCAAAGAACCTTTCCTCCACCACATCCTAAACAGATTTGGCCTTAAAAGGGGAGCACCAAGGTGTAGGCCCAAATGTGTAGCAAACAATTTTCCTATACCACAACCCATTACCGTAGCTAGCTCCTCAACATTGGGGACATCCCCTATTGGAATAAGCTCAATCTTGCTCATGTTAATCTTTAGACTTGAAGAAGCCTCAAACCGAAGCAAAACCCATGCTAAATAAGTGAGCTGGTCTGGACAAGGATCAGAGAACAAAACAGTGCCACCTACAAATAAAAGGTTAGAAATTAGAACTCTACCTCTCCCTCCAACCCTAAAGCTTGAGATAAAGCCACCCTCCACCACCCTTCTCAAAAGAGAACTTAAAACCTCCAAAACCAACACAAAGAGGTAACCACAAAAGAACCATGCCACCCAAAAAGAGTCTCTAACCGTCAAGGGTAGAACCTAGGACACCTCAAAGAGAGCAAAAAGTAACTACCATAGCACCCTAGCCCTAGCACAGTGAAGTAAAATGTGATTAATGGTCTCTTCTTCAACGTGGTAAATGAAACATCCATTTGCTAGAGACCACACCCTTCTTTTTACTTGATCCAAAGTTAAGGCCTTGCCTCACGCCACTTCCTAAGCGACAAAAACCCGCCTTGGGGGGATTGCACTAGATCCAAATGATACTCCTCGGAAAAGGGACTGCAACACCTGGCTCCAAAGCATTCATAGAAAGACTTAATAAAAAAAAACACCGCTCTTTGTCAGTGTCCAAAGCACCCTATCTTCCAAGTCACGGAACACCATTTTCTGTTGGATTCTTTAAAGAAACCTCTCCACCATATCCAACTCCCAATCATTGAAAGACCTAAAGGACATTGGATTCCATCCGCCATCCTCAATCATGGAGTCCCATTCATCTACCACCCGCGCCTTCTTTGGAAAGGCAAGAGCAAAAAGAGAAGAAAAAGAAACACACAAGGCCTTGTTACCATACCATTTGTCATTCCAAAAACTCACCCTTCTGCCATTACCCACTTTGGAAGCAATCTTGTCACTCAATAGATTCTATTCTTTTTCTATAGCTTTCGAAAGACACACCCTATACCCCTCTCTCACTTCACGGGAGCACCACCCCTTTTTTTCTACACCATACTTCCCACTAATAACTTGTTTCCATAGAGCCCCCCTTTCGTCCACAAAGTGCCAACACCATTTACAAAGAAGAGCCTTGTTGAGCAAAGAGAGACATTTAACACCCAAACCACCCTTCCTCTTATATGAGCAAACAATCCCCCGGTTTACTAAGTGATGTTTCTGCACAAAAACCCCTCACCCCAAAGGAAGTCTTTCTAAATCTGCTCTAATCTCAATCTAATTGACCTTGGCATGGTCAATAAGGACATAACATAAATCGACGTACTAGTGAGAGTGCTCTCAATCTGACTCATTCTCCCTTCTTTAGTTTTTTCCACATAGCTAACCTTTTGTGAAACCTCTCCACCACCCCATCCCAACCTGTCATGGATTTGGATAGAGCACCCAAAGGAAGACCCAAGTAAGAAGAAAGAAGCACTACCACCTTACACCCAAGATCTAAGGCCACAACCTTTAAATTCTCCACTCTTAGAACTGGTAATAACTCATTTTTATCCAAATTGATTCTCAACCTTGAAATAGCCTCAAACCACATTCATAACCAACTTAAGAAAACCATATTGTCTTGTGAATCCTCGCAACATACAAGAATATCATTCACAAACAACAAATGAGAGATTGGGACCCCTCTGCCACCCCTCCCTGTCACCCCACAACCAAACAAAAAACCCTCATTCACCACTCTCTTGATAAGGCAACTAAGATCCTCCATACCAATCACAAACAAATAGGGCAAAAGAGGATCCCTCTGCCTCAACCTCCTGGAGGTGGGAAAGAAGCCAAACAAGGTACCATTGACAAGGATGGAAAATCTAGCTGTGGAAATGCACCACTTTATCCAACTAATCCATATGTTCCCAAAGCCATTTTTTGGAGCACAAGAAGCAAGAAATTCCGATTTACATGATCATAGCTTTCTCTATATCCAACTTACTTTTTCCTTTTCAACAAAAAACCTATAGCCTCATTAGCAATTTTTTTTTTTTGATAGGTAAGATCAAAAAGTATATATAACTAGCCTCATTAGCAATTAAGACCACATCCAGAATTTGCCCCCCCTCTACGAAAGCATTTTGGGCCGAAGAAACCACTTTGATCACCACCTTCTTTAGCCTATTGGCTAACACTTTAGCCAACAATTTATACAAGTCTCCCACCAAACTAATAGGCCTAAAGTCTCTAAGATCTTCAACACCCTTTTTTTTGGGACTAACACTAAAAAAGTAGCATTTAGGCATTTTATAAATCTGCCTTGCTCATGGAATTCTCTAAAAAAACCCATCACCTCCTTCACAAAATTCTAACTAAATTGCCAAAACACCATGGAGAACCCATCAAGACCAGACACTTTATCCCCACTCAACTATGATTGGGCGTAAGAAACCTCTTGAATAGTGAACTGCTCCTCCGGCCTTACAACATCCTTCCCCTCCAACCCATCAAAAGTCATCCCACTCAAACTAGGATGCCAATTCCCTGAACCTGAAATGCCTGAGCCACCCCCTCTTGAATTTCATTTTCCTTTGAAAACCAAGTATCATTTGTTTTGATTTTGACCAAACAATTCCTTCTTCTATGAGCATTAGTCATCCACCCTCCTTCAACCACACTTCTCTTGATTTTTGTCTCTAGGAGATTTCCTTCAAGAGGACCCATTTTTGAACTCCTCCCTCGCCTCTAACTTCCACCTCTTTCACCGATAAGGATCTCATCTTCTCCTACTCATCTCAAAATGACACTTGGTGAAAAGCCAAACTCTTTTTGACCTCAACTTTGCCAAACACTTCTTTGTTCCATATTTCCAAATTAGCCTTTAAACCTTTCAACTTTGTTGCTACAATAAAACTAAGAGTCATTGAAATTAAACCCTTGACACCAATTTTTTAGTAGTTCTTTAAAACCCTCTTTCTTTAACCACATATTCTCAAAGTGGAAGGGAGCAAACCCTCTTCTCACCTTTTCTCCATCTAACAAGATGGGAAAATGATTTGACATTGGTCTAGGTAAGACACTCTGCACCACCCCGCTAAGTGATACTCCTAGTCTTTAGAAACCAAAAAAGCGGTCCAATCTTGATTTGGACAAACTATTCAAACCACCACTCCAAGTGAAAAGGCCCCTCATGTAAGGAAAGGTCTTCTTAGATCAATCATCAGTTATCTTTGAGAATCTCTTCATGGCCATGGATATCCTCCCTTCTTTGTTGCATTCACTAGGGAATCTAGTCATGCTAAAGTCTCCTCCAATGTACCAAGGATCATTCCACAAACCCTGAATAGCCCTAAGCTCTCCCCAAAAAGTTTCTCTATCCCTCCTCATAGTAGGATCATAAACCCCTATAAACATCCACATAAAACCGTCCCCACAATTTTAAACCGACAAATTATCAAAAACTAGCCCACTTCCATCCTAACCAACTCTAGCACTCTATTGTCACAAAACACTAGCACCCCTCCTGCTGCTCCCCTCGCATTTACCGCTCCCTAATCTAAGCATCTCCTCACACCTAAACTTTGCACCACACCCACAAACATTTCTTGAACTTTGGTTTACTACAGACACACCAAGTCCACCCTATGTGATCTAATTAGGGATTTGATCACCTTCCTTTTATCATTGTGATTAGCCCCTCTCATGTTCCAAGACAAAATTTTTAATCTCATTTAGAACTCAAGATTGTAGCCTCTCCTACTGTGCCAATCCCTTTCACCTTGGTTGTGCCAGTGTAATTAACTGAACACTCTAGTTTCTTCAATTCCCTTTCAAACCTTGTAGAAGCCGAAAAATTCCTTTTCCTACCCTACTCTATCCTCTTTTGCATCCTCTTTAACATACTCAAGATTTCCCCCTCAAACCCCTCTATCGAGAAGGCCAGAAACTTGCTAAAATTAGCCAAGATGCTATTGTCCCAACCATTTAGATGGCTACCTTAGCCTTGAGAAAACCGATCATCCATGTCTCTTTCCTCTATGGCAGGAGTTTGGTACCTTACACTTACGATATCAATGTTGTTGAAAACAAATGGGTTTTCAAGGTTGAATATAATTTTGATGGCTCGATTCAAAGTTATAAGGTTTCAACAAACTCTTATTTTGGACTATTTTGAAACCTTTAGTTATGTTATAAAATCATCAACTATCAGAGTGATTCTTAAATTTGCTACTACTTATGGTTGTGACATTCAACAAATTGATATAAGCATTAACTTTCTAAATGGTCATCTTCAAGAAGTGGTATTCATAGCATAGCCTAAGGGATTTGTAGATCCTATTAAACCAACACATGTTTGTCGATTGCATAAAGCGTTGCATAGCCTTAAACAAGCACCTCAAGCATGGTTTAACAAATGAAAAGGTGCTTTAATCAATTGGGGATTCAGCAATTCTATTTTTGATGCCAGTCTTTTTATTCATAAAAGGGATGGGAAGTTGTTATGTCTCTCTGGTTTATGTAAATGACACATCGATAACAAGAAATGATTCAATTTAAGTTGCACAGGTTATGAAGGACTTGAACAAACAATTTGCATTGAAGACTTTGGGCTCTCTCAACTATTTTATTGGTTTTTAAGCATTTCGGGACAAATCAAGAATTTACTTGTCTCAACACAAGTATATCCTAAACTTGTTGAAAAAGAGAAACACAACTGGTGCAAAGAGTTGTCCCACACCTATGTCTGTTGATTCCCAAATTGTCATTAAACAAAGGAAATCCATTTGAAGATTCATTACTTTATAGGAGTACTATAGAAGCTTACAATACTTAATAGACAAGGCTAAGGCCAGAAAGTCAGTTCTTGGCATGCACCTATAATTGACTATTGACAAACTTGTTAAAAGGATTCTTAGATTACCTCACGTGTACACTGGTTGCGGTCTACACTTGAAACCAGCAACTCAAGGATTGTTTTTGGAAATGATTTTGTGATGAAGCTGAATACCAATCCTTGGCCCAAGCTACAACAGAGGTTACTTGGTTTTAGTCCTTGTTGAAAAAGTTAGGGACTAAAAATAATGATACTTCAATTTTGTGGTGTGAAAATTCTAGGGCATCAATGTTTCATGACAAAACCAAGCATATCCAAACTCCAAAATAAAAATAAAAATGACAAAACTTGAATTGCTAAGGCAAGAAGAGGACAAGAGTTTTAATTTGAAAGGAGAAGGAAAATAATTCATGATGCATATATGTTAACAAAATATCCACAATCAACTACACAGGACAACATTCCATGCATTTTAAAGATAAAATCAACAAGAAACACAATCCTTGGTTAATAAGTAAAGAGAAAGCTTAGCTAACCTTCATGCTATTCCAAGGTTCTGCAACTTATCACAGTGTGGAATTGGTAAATTTCTATTCCACTGACGCCTCTGGAGTTCTATATGACAATAGCGCCCAAGCATGTGCTTGTAATCTCTTATTACATTGCCCTCAATTTTAGCTCGATCAACACTACCTAGTGGATACTTCTCGTCAAATTCTGCAGATTTAACATAGAATTCCACCCCATGCTTCTCAGTTGTCTGGGAAAACTGGTAAGTATAGTTTCCTCTGCAAGGAATACTCTGGCTCTGAAAAGGGCAGATAAGCTAGCAGGAAAATTAACAAGAAGGGCAATATCTGAAGAAGAACCATAATATTAGGTCCACCACCATGAAAATTCTCTCTCTGTTGGCCACCCATGTCTCTAGTCCTATAAACATAGTTTGCGCGGAACATCTCTGTCTGACCAAAGAATGACCTGAATATCTCATCAGGATCAAAATCATCATCAAAGAAGTCATGCCCAGTCCTCCTCCTCCGCCGCCTAACATTGTGCTGCTGATTGTACTCAAATTCTTCAACCAGACCCGTTTGATCATACTGCCTCCTTGATTCCTCTTCACTCAAGCACTTGAAAGCCTTGCACACTTTCTTAAACGCTTCTTCAGAACCTGGGGCCTTGTTCTTATCAGGATGAACTTTTAACGACAATTTCCTATAAGCCTTTCTAATCTCCTCCACCGAACAACTCTTCTCTACACCAAGAATCCCATAATAGTCCTTATTCCTCCTAATCTTCCTTATCAATTCCACATGTTCCTCTGTATAATTCTGCTCCCCATTCGAAACCTCGCCAACCTTACTCCGAACAGACTCATTCCTATTCTGATCAACACCATTCCCATCCACAGCCGGTGACGGGGGCGCCGCAGCCGCATCAAGCCTCTCACATGCAGCCAAAAGATCACCGACCGAAAGATTATGGTTGAGCCTCTGCGCAATTCCAATGAATTTAAGCGCGCGCTGCTTGTTTCCAGAAACAATTGCTTCCTCGGCAATACGAACGCATCTCAATGCTTCGTCCTTATTACTATCCATTAATCACACGCAATTCAAAATCCAAAAAAAATCGCAATGTTAACCGAGTCATGCGCCAAACCAGCGCATCAGTGAGGAAAACGAAGATCTAGGGTTTCATGTGGCATATCAAAATTTCGAATATCCTAGTTGAAGAGCAACGAAAACTTAGGGGCTCAAATGGGTTCAAGATAGTAAAATCTGAGAAAATTGAAGAATTCAGGATAGAAATAAATTGAAGTGAACGTTTAGGGTTTGAGTCACTACGCTATACCCCAAAGGATGATATCCAAAGAATGACCCGAAGCAACCATGGGTTCGGTCTCTTTTTATATCGTCCAGCCGAGATCGGTTGTAACTGAACCCATCAAGCAGCCAATGGGATTTTACCACGTCATGATTGGGTGAATCTTACACTTGGACAGGCAATCATGCTCCACCTAACTAAGAAAGCACCTCATGCATGGTCAAGGTTCAAACCTACTCAAAAAGCGTCTTTAAATCAACGTAATTAATTAAAATAATCACAAAATGACCCCTCCAAAAT
>JBAPGN010000234.1:12500-15624 GCA_037355405.1 Vitis amurensis | reverse complement strand
AAGGGTTTTAGGGTTAGGCTTTAGGGTTTAGGTTAGGTTTAGGTTTAGGGTTTGGGTTTAGGTTTAGGGTTTAGGTTTTGGGTTTTAGGGTTTTAGGTTTGGGCGTTTGGGGTTTGGGGTTTGGGCGTTTAGGGGTTTAGGTTTAGGTTGTAGGGTTTAGGGTTTTGGTTTTTAGGGTTTTAGGGTTTGGGGTTAGGGTTTAGGGGTTTGGGTTTAGGGTTTGGGGGTTAGGTTTTGGGGTTTGGGGTTTGGGGTTTTGGGGTTTTGGGTTGGGGTTTTGGGGTTGGAGGTTTGGGTTTAGGGTTAGGGTTTGGTTTAGGTTTTGGGTTTAGGGTTTTGGGTTTAGGGTTTAGAGTATTAGGGTTTTTAGGGGTTTAGGTTTAGGGTTTAGGGTTTAGGGTTTAGGGTTTAGGGTTTAGGGTTAGGGTTTAGGGTTTAGGTGTTTAGGGTTTAAGGGTTTTAGGGTTTAGGGTTTAGGGTTTAAGGGTTTAGGTTTAGGGTTTTAGGGTTTAGGGTTTTAGGTTTGGGTTGGGTTTGGGGTTTGGGGGTTTAGGGTTTAGGGTTTAGGGTTTTAGTGTTTTAGGTTTGGGGTTGGGGTTTTAGGGTTTAGTTAGGTTGGGTTTAGGGTTTAGGAGTTTAGGGTTTAGGGTTTAGCGGTTTAGGTTTTAGGGTTTTAGGGTTTAGTGGTTTAGTGTTTAGGCGTTTAGGGTTTAGGTTTAGGGTTTAGGGTTTAGGGGATTTAGGGTTTAGGGGTTTAGGGTTACGGTTTAGGGTTTGGGGTTGGGGTTTGGGGTTTTGGGGTTGGGTTCGGGTTTGGGGTTGGGGTTTAGGGTTTGGGGTTTGGGTTTGGGGGTTTGGGTTGGGTTTGGGGTTTGGGCGTTTGGGGTTTGGGGTTTCGTGCGATCGCGTTTCGGGTTTTCGGGTTTAGGGTTTGGGGTTTAGGGTTTAGGGTTTCGAGGTTTTCGGGTGCAGGGTTCAGGGTTCAGGTTCAGGTTTCAGGGTTCAGGGTTCAGGGTCCAGGTTCAGGGTCCAGGCGTCCAGGGGTCCAGGCGTCCAGGGTCCAGGGTCCAGGGTCCAGGGTTCCAGGGTCCAGGGTCCAGGGTCCAGCGCGGTCCAGGTCCAGGGTCAGGGTCCAAGGGTCCAGGGTCCAGGGTCCAGGGCTCCAGGGTCCAGGTCCCAGGGTCCAGGGTCCAGGCGTTCCAGGGTCCAGGTCCAGGGTCCAGGGTCCAGGGTCCAGGGTTCCAGGTCCAGGGTCCAGGGTTCCAGGGTCCAGCGGGCTCCAGCGGTCCAGGGATCCAGGTCCAGCGCGTTCCAGGGAATTTCCAGGGTCCAGGGTCCAGCGGTCCCAGGTCCAGGGTCCAGGGTCCAGGGTCCAGGGTCAGGGTTCCAGGTCCAGGGTCAGGGTCCGAGGGGTCCAGCGGTCCAGGGTCCAGGCGTCCAGGGTCCCAGGGTCCAGGGTCCAGGGTCCAGGGGTCCAGGGCTTCCAGGGTCCAGGGTCAGGGTCCAGGGTCCAGGAGTCCAAGGGTCCAGGCCAGGGTTCCAGGGTATCCAGGGGTCCAGGGTCCAGGCGGTCCCGGCCGTCCAGGGGTCCAGGGGTCCAGGGTCCAGGGTCAGGGTCCAGGTCCAGGGTCAGGGTCCAAGGTCCAGGGTCCAGGGTCCAGGGTCCAGGGTCCAGGGGTCCAGGGGTCCCAGGTCCAGGGTCCAGGTGTCCAGGGCCAGGTGTCCAGGGTTCCAGGGTCCAGGGTCCAGGGTCCAGGTCCAGGGTCCAGGGTCCAGGGCTTCCAGGGTTCCAGGTCCAGCGTCCAGTCCAGGGTCCATGGTTCCAGGGCTCCAGGGTCCAGGGGTCCAGGCGTCCAGGGGGTTCCAGGGCTCCAGGTCCAGGGTCCAGGCGTCCAGGGGGTTCCAGGGTTCCAGGGTTCCAGGGCTCCGGGTCCAGGGTCCAGGCGGATCCAGGGTCCATTCAGGGTCAGGGTCAGGGTTTAGGGTTAGGCGTTTAGGGTTAGGGTTTAGGGTTTAGGGTTTAGGGGTTTAGGGTTAGGGTTTTGGGTTTAGGGTTTAGTTTAGGCGTTTTAGGTTTAGGGTTTAGGGTTTAGGGCTTTAGGGTTAGGGTTAGGTTAGGGTTTAGGGTTTAGGGTTTAGGGTTTAGGTTTAGGGTTTTAGGTTTAGGGTTTTAGGGCTTGGGTTTAGGGTTTAGGGTTTAGGGTTTAGGGTTTAGTGTAGGGTTTATGGTTTAGGGTTTAGGTTTGGGTTTAGGGGTTAGGGTTTAGGGTGTAGGTTTAGGGTTAGGGTTAGGGTTAGGGTTTAGGGGTTTAGGGTTAGGGTTTAGGCGTTTAGGGTTTAGGGTTTTAAGGCGTTTAGCCGTTTAGGTTTAGGGTTTAGGGTTTAGTTGGGCTTTAGGGTTAGGGGTTAGGGTTTAGGGGTTTAAGGGGTTTAGGGTTAGGGTTTAGGTTTAGGGTTTAGGTTTAGGGGTTAGGTTTAGGGGTTTAGGGTTTAGGGTTTAGGGTTTAGGGTTTAGGGTTTAGGTTTAGGTTAGGGTTAGGGTTAGGGTTTAGGGTTTAGGGTTTAGGTTTTAGTGTTTTAGGGTTTTAGGGTTTTAGCGGTTTAGGGCGTTTAGGTTTACGGTTTAGGTTTAGGGGTTAGGTTTAGGGTTTAGGGTTTATGGTGTTTAGGGTTTAGGGTTTAGTCGGTTTAGGGTTTACGGGTTTAGGGTTTAGGTTTAGGGTAGGTTTAGGGTTTAGGTTTAGGTTTAGGGTTTAGCGGTTTAGGGGTTAGGGTTTAGGGTTTAGGGTTTAGGTTTAGGGTTTAGGGTTTAGCGGTTTTGGGTTTAGGGTTTAGGTTAGGTTTAGGGTTTAGGGTTTAGGGTTAGGGTTTAGGGTTTAGGGTTAGGTTAGGTTTAGGGTTTAGGGTTTAGGCGTTTAGGGTAGGTTTAGGTTTAGGGTTTTAGGGTTTAGGGTTTAGGGTTTAGGGTTGTTAGCGGTTTTAGGGTTAGGGTTAGGGTTTAGGTTTAGGGTTTAGGTTTAGGTTTAGGGTTTAGATTAGGTTTATGGTTTAGGGTTTAGGCTTAGGCGTTAGGTTGTGAGGGTTTAGGGGTTTAGGGTTTAGGGTTTTAGGTTTAGGGTTTAGG
>JBAPGN010000234.1:0-7500 GCA_037355405.1 Vitis amurensis | reverse complement strand
TAGGGTTTAAGGTTTTAGCGGTGGTTGGTTTTAGGGTTTAAGGGTTTAGAGAGTTATGGTTTACGGGATTTCAGGAGATTTAGGCATTTAGGTGTTTAGGCCGTAGGTGCGATTTGCGGTTTATGGTTCTGGTTTAGGTTTAGGGATTTAGGTTTGGGCTTTAGGTTTAGGCGTTTAGGGTTATAGGGTTTGGGTTCTGGGTTTTATAGGGTTGGGTTCAGGGTTTTAGGGTGTTAGGGTGAGGGCTTTAGGGCTGGTTCAGGTTAGGGTTTAGAGTTTAGGCTTTGGGGTTCTAGGAGTTTTTAGGTTTTTAAGAGGTTTCAGGCTTTCGGGTATTTGGGGTTTTGGGTTTCGGGTTTCAGGTTTGGGCTTAGGTTTAGGGTTTGGTTTTTGGTTTAGAGTCGTTTTTAGGGTTAGCGTTTAGGGTTATAGGTTTAGGGTTTAGAGCTTGGTTGGGTTTAGGTGTTTAGGGTTTAGGTTAGGTCTAGGGTTAGGTTTTAGAGCTTTGGTTTTAGGTTAGGTTTAGGGATTTAGGGTTAGGGTTTTACGTTTAGGGTTTAGGTTTGGTTTAGCGTGTTTAGCGTTAGGGTTTGGGTTAGGTTTATGGTTTAGGCTTTGGGTCTTAGGGTTGTTATGGTTTTAGGTTTAGTGGTTAGGGTTTAGGCGTTACGGGTTAGGTTTAGGGATTTAGGGGTTATTACCGGGTTTAGGGTTTAGGTTAGGGTTGGCTGTTTAGGGTTTACGGTTAGGGTTTAGGTCTTAGGCGTTTAGGTTTAGGGTTTAGGGTTTGCAGGGTTTTGGGTTTTTTAGGTTTAGGTTTAGGGTTTATCAGGGTGGGGTTTAGGTTCTCTTTAGGGTTTAGTTAGGGTCTTTAGTTTGGGTGTTAGTTGTGTTGGGTTTAGAAGGTTAGGGTTATAGGTTTGGGATTTAGGGTTTAGGGTTTAGGGTTTCTTTAGGTTTAGGTTTAGGGTTTCAGGGTTTAGGCGTTTTAGGGTTTAGGTTTAGTGGCTTTGGTGTTTAGGTTTAGGGTTTAGGTTTAGGCTTTTAGGTTAAGCGGCTTTTTAGTGTTTAGGTCTTAGGGTATTAGGTTTGGTTTAGGGTTTAGGGTTAGGGTTCTAGGTTTAGGGTTTGAGGGTTTAGCGGTTTAGGTGTTAGGTCGTTAGGGTTTAGGTTTTAGCGGTTCGGTTAGGTTAGGGCATTTGGGTTTAGGGTTTTAGGTTTAGGTTTAGGGCTTTAGGTTTAGGGTTAGGGTTTAGTTCTAGGGTTGGTTGTGGTTAGGGTTTAGGGTATTAGGGTTACGGGTTTTAGGGTTTGAGGTTGCGGATTTAGGGTTTGGGTTAGGGCTTTAGGTTTAGGGTTTGGGGTTCTAGTGGTTTGGGTCTTAGCGTTTCAGGCTGGTTTTAGGGTTTAGGAGTTTGGGTTTAGGGCATTTAAGGTTTAGGGTCTTTTAACCTGAGCGTTTAAGGTTAGGTTTAGGGTTCCTAGGGTTGATAGGTTTAGGGCTTCTAGGCGATTTAGGACAGGTTTAGGGTTTAGGGTCCATTAGAGTTAGGTTTAGGGTTCAGGTTTAGGGTTTAGGGTCTTTACGGGTTTAGGGTTATTAGGGTTTAGGGCATTGTAGGGATCTTAGGTTTAGGCTTTAGGTTTAGGGTTTAGGGAGTTAGGAGATTTCGGGTTTAGGGTTTAGGGATTTAGGGTTTAGCGTTATTTAGGGTTTAGCGGGTATTAAGGGCTTTAGGGTTTAGGTTCTAAGGGATTTAGGCTTTAGAGTTATAGGGTTAGAGGGTTTAGGTTTAGCTTTGGGGTTTTAGGGTTCTTAGGCGTGTTAGGGTTTAGCTGTTTAGTTTGGGTTTGGGTTTAGTAGGTTAGGGTGTTAAGCGGTTAGGCGTTATAGTTTACGGGTTAGGGTTCAGGGTTTAAGGAGGGTTACGTTTAGTTTACGGTTTAGAGGTTAGGTTAGGGTTTAGGGTTTAGGGTTTAGGGTTTAGAGTTTAGGGTTTAGGGTTTTCTTAAGGGGTTTAGGGTTTGAGGGTTTAGGGTTTAGGGTTCTATAGGGTTTGGTTAGGGATTTAGAGGTTTAGGTTTAGTTTAGGTTTCAGGGTTAGGTTAGGGTTTAGGGTTTTTAGCGATTTAGGGTTTAGTGTTTAAGGATTTAGGAGTTTGGGTTTTAGGCGTTAGGTTTAGGGTTTGAGGTTTTAGGGTTTAGAGTTTAGGGTTTTAGGGGGTTAGGGTTAGGTTTAGCTATTTAGGGTTTAGGATTTAGGGTTTAGGTTTAGGGTTTTAGGGTTTAGGGTTTAGGGTTTTAACGGGTTCTAGGGTTTAGGGTTTAGGGTTAGGCTTTAGGGTTTTAGGTTTAGGGGTTTAGGGTTTAGGGGATTTAGAGGTTTAGGGTTTAGGGTTTAGAGGTTTAGGCGTTTAGGCGTTTATAGGTTTAGGCGTTGTTAAGGGTTTAGGGTTTAGGGATTATATGGTCTTAGGGTTTGACGGTTTAGGATTTAGGGTTCTAGGGTTTAGGGCTTTAGGGTTTAGGTTTTTAGTTTAGGTTTAGGTTAAGGTTTAGGATTTTAGGGTTTAGGTTTGGTTTAGGGTTTAGGTGTTTAGGTTTAGGGTTTAGGGTTTAGAGTTTAGGTTTAGGGTTTAGGGTTTAGGCTTGTTAGCGGGTTAGGTCACTGTAATCGTTTGGTTTGGGTTGGGTTTAGGTTAGGGTTTAGGGTTTGGGTTAGGGTTTAGGGATTTAGGGTATAGGTTAGGGTTTGGTTTAGGGTTTAGGGTTTAGGGTTTAGGTAGGTTTAGGTTTAGGGTTTATGGTTTTAGGGTTAGTCTGCGGCTTTAGGGTTTAGGGTTAGAGCTGTTTAGGGTTTAGGGTTTAGGGTTTAGGGTTTAGGGGTTTAGGTTTGAGGGTTTAGGGTATTTAGGCCTGTTTAGGGTTTAGGGTTAGGGTTTAGGGTTAGGGATTTAGGGTTTAGTTTAGGGTTTAGGTTAGGTTAGGTTTAGGGTTTAGGGTTTAGGGTTTAGGGTTTAGGATTTAGGGTTTAGGATTTAGGGATTTAGGTTTAGGGTTTAGGTAGGTTTAGGGTTTAGGGTTTAGGGTTTAGGGTTTAGGTTTGGTTAGGGTTTAGAGGTTTTAGGGTTTAGGAGTTTTAGGGTTTAGGAGTCAATGTTAGGGTTTAGGGTTAGCGGATTTGAGGTTAGCGGTTTAGGTTTAGGTTTAGGGTTTAGGTTGCAGGGCTTTAGGTTTAGGGTTAGTTTAGGGTTTAGGGTTTAGGGTATTAGGGTTTAGGCGCTTTAGGGTTTGGGTTTAGGGTTTAGGTTTAGGGATTCATGGGTTAGGGTTTAGGTTTAGGTTTAGTTTAAGGTTTAGGTTTAGGGATTAAGGGTTTGGGTGTTAGCGGTTGTAGGGTTTAGGGTTAGGGTTTGGATTAGGTTTAGGGTTTAGTGGTTTAGGTTTAGGGTTTGGGTTTAGCGGTTTAGGGTTTAGGGTTTAGGATTTAGGGATTTAGGGTTTAGGGATTTAGGGTTTAGGGTTTAGGGTTAGGGTTTAGGTTTTAGGGTTTAGGCGTTTAGGTTTAGGGTTTAGGGTTAGGAGTCTTAGGGATTTAGGGTTTAGGGTTTAGGGTTTAGGGTTTAGGTTTAGGGTTTAGCGAGTTTTAGGGTTTGGGTTTAGGGTTAGGGTTAGGGATTTAAGGTTTAGGGTTTTAGGTTTAGGGTTTTAGGGTTTAGGGTTTAGGGTTTTGGTTTAGTTTAGGGTTTAGGTTGGGTTTAGGGTTTGCGTTTAGATCGGTTTGGGTTTAGGTTTAGGGTAGGGTTAGGGCTTTAGGGTTAGGTTTGGGTTGGGTTTAGGGTTTAGGGTTAGGGCTTTATGTTTAGGAGTTTAGGTGTTTAAGGGTTTAGGGTTTATGCGTTAGGTTTAGGGTTAGGGTTTAGGGTTAGGGTTTGGGTTTAGGTTAGGGTTTAGGGTTTTAGGGTTTTAGGTTTAGGGTTTAGGGTTAGGGTTTAGGGCTTAGGTTTAGGGTTTAAGGTTTAGCTTTAGGGTTCTAGGTTTAGGGTTTTTTAGGGTTAGGGTTTAGGGCGTTAGGAGTTTAAGGGCTTTAGAGGTTTAGAGTTTGGTTTAGGGTTTGGTTTAGGGTTTAGGGTTTCAGACGGTTTGGGTTTAGCGGTTTAGGTTAGGTTTAGGGTTTAGGTTTAGAGGTTTGGTTTAGGGTTTAGGGTTTAGGTTTTTAGGGTTTAGGGTTTGGGTTTGGGTTTGGTAGGGATTTAGGGTTTAGGGTTTAGGTTTAGGTTTAGGTTTAGGGTTTAGGGTTTAGGGTTTAGGGTTTAAGGACTTTAGAGTTTAGGGTTAGGTGGTTAGGGTTTTAGGTTTAGGTTAGGGTTTGGTTTAGGTTTTGGGTTTAGCGGTTTAGAGCTTAGAGTGTTAGGTTTAGGGTTTGTTTAGGGTTTAGGGATTTAGGTTGGTTTAGGGTTTAGGTTTAGGTTTAGCTTTAGCGGTTTCGGGTTAGGGTTTAGGGTTTAGGGTTTATAGGATTTTCAGGTTTAGGGCTTTAAGAGGTTTAGGGTTTAGGGTTTACGGTTCTAGGGTTTAGGTTCTAGGTTTGGTGCTTTAGGGTTAGGGTTTAGGGGCTTTAGGTTTAGAGGTTTAGGGTTAGGGTTTACGGTATTAGGGTTAGTTAGGGTTTGGGCTTTAGGGTTTAGGGTTTAGGGGTTTAGGGTTAGGTTATAGGTTTAGGGTTTAGGATCTTATGGGTTTAGGGTTTCAGGCTTTAGGGTTTAGGTTTAAGGCTTTAGGTTTAGGGCTTAGGGTTTAGGGTTTAGGCTTTAGGTTAGGTTTAGGTATAGGGATTCAGGGGTTTAGAAGGTTTAGGGTTCTAGGGTTTAGGGTTTAGGGTTTAGAGTTTCCTCTCGTTTGAGGGTTTAGGTTTGGTTTAGGGTTTAGGGTTTTAGGGTTTAGGCTTTGGGTGGTTAGGGTTTAGGTTTAGGGTTTAGGTTAGGTTTAGGGTTTAGGGTTTAGGTCTTAGGGATTTAGGGTTTTAGTTTTTTAGGGGCTTTTTTTTTTTTAGGGTTAGGGTAGGGTATTAGGTTAGTTTAGGGCTTTAGGGTTTAGGGTTTAGGGTTCTAGGCGGTTTAGTTTAGGGTTTAGGGCTTTGAGGGTTTAGCGTTTTAGGGTTAGGGTTAGGGTTTACCGGGTTTAGGGTTTCAGGATTTAGGGTTTAGGGTTTAGGTTTAGGGTTAGGTTTAGGTTTAGTGGTTTAGGTATTTAGGGATTTAGGGTTTAGGGTTTAGGTTAGGGCTTTAGGTTTAGGCGTTTAGGGTTTAGGGTTTAGGGTTTAGCCGTTTGGGTCTTAGGGTTTAGGGTCTTAGGTTTACGGGTTAGGTTTGTGGTTTAGGTTTAGGTTTGAGGTTTAGGGTTTTAAGGGTTTAGGTTAGGGCTTAGGGATTGGGGTTTTAGAGGAATATTAGGCTTTAGAGTTTAGGGTTTAGGGTTTAGGGTTTAGGTTTATAGGTTAGAGTTGAGTTAGGGTTATGGTTTAGGGTTAGCGGCATTTAGGGTTAGGTTTAGGGATTAGGGTTTAGGTTTAGCGGTTTAGGGTTTAGGCTTTAGGGTTAGGTTTAGGGTTATATTTAGGGTTTAAGGGTTAGGGTTTAGGGTTTAGGGTTTAGGGGTTTAGGTTTAGGTTTGGGTTTAGGGTTAGGGTTTAGGTTTAGGTTTAGGCGCTTTTAGGTTGCGGTTTAGAGGTTTTGGGTTTAGGGTTTAGGGTTTAGGGTTTAGGCGTTTGGGTTTAGGTTAGGGTTTAGGGTTTAGGTTTAGGGTTTTAGGGTTTAGGTTTAGGTTTGGGTAGGGTTTAGGGTTTAGGGTTTAGGGCTTTAGGGTTTAGGGTTTGGGTTTAGGTTTAGGTTTCGGTTAGGGTTTAGTTTAGGGTTTTAGAGGTTTAGAGGTTTAGGTTTAGGTTTGGGTTTAGGAGTTTAGGTTTAGGGTTAGAGCGTTTAGGTTTAGGGTTTGGGTTTAGGGTTTAGGGTAGGGTTTAGAGTTTGGTTAGGGTTTAGGTTTAGGGTTAGGTTTAGTGTTAGGGTTTGACGGGTTAGGGTTAGGTTAGGGTTTAGGGTTTAGGCTTAGTGTTTTAGGGTTTAGCGGATTTTAGGGTTTAGTTAGGGTTTAGGGTTTAGGGAATTTGTAGTGTAGGTTTAGGTTTAGGTTTTAGGGTTTTAGGGTTTAGGTTTAGGTTAGGGTTAGGTTTTAGGGTTAGGGTAGTTTAGGGTTTAGGGTTTAGGGTTATGGGCTTTGGGTTTAGGGTGTTTAGGGTTTCTAGGGTTTGGATATTAGGATTTAGGGTTTAGGTTTTAGGGTTGTAGGTTTAGGGTTTAGGGTTAGGTTAGGGTTTAGTGTTTAGGGTTAGGTTTGGGTTATAGGGTTTAGGGTTTAGGTTTAGGGTTAGGGTTTAGGGTTAGGTTAGGGGTTTAGGGTTTAGGGTTTAAGCGGTTTAGGGTTTAGGTTTAGGTTTATGGGTTAAGGGTTTAGGTTTAGGAGTTTTAGGGTCTTGGTTCTTAGGAGTTTTAGGTTTAGGTTTAGGTTTTTAGGGGTTTGGGTTAGGTTAGGTTTAGGTTAGGGTTTAGGTTTAGGGTTTGGTTTAGGGTTAGGGTTTTAGGGTTAGGGTTTAGGGTTCTAGGGTTTAGGGTTTAGGGCATTTGGTTTACGGGCTTTAGGTTTAGGCGATTTAAGCGTTTGCGGTTTAGGGTTTAGGGTTTAGGGTTTAGGGCTTTAGGGTTTAGGGTTTAGGGTTAGGGTTAGGGTTTGGGGTTTAGGGTTTAGGTTTAGGGTTTTAGGGTTAGGAGTTTAGGGTTTAGGGTTTAGGGTTTGGGTTTAGGGTTTAGGGTTTTAGGTTTTAGGGTTTGGGTTTAGGTTTTAGGTCTTTAGGGGTTTTAGGGCTTTGGGGGTTTAGGGTTTAGGGGTTTAGGGGTTTAGGGTTTAGGGTTTAGAGGTTTAGGTTTAGGTTTAGGGTTTAGGGTTTAGGGTTAGGTTTTATGGGTTTAGGGGGTTTGGGTTTAGGTTTAGGGTTTAGGGATTTAGGGGTTTAGGGTTTTAGGGTTTAGGGTTTAGGGTTTAAGGGGTTTACAGGTTTAGGGTTTAGGGTTTAGGGGGTTAGGGGCTTTTAGGGATTTTTATAGAGGTTTTAGCGACGGTTTTAGGGGCTTTAGGGTTTAGGGTTTTAGGTTTAGGGTTTTAGGGTTTTTTAGGGTTTAGGTTTAGGGTTTAGGGTTTAGGGGTTTTTTAAGGGTTTAGGGTTTTAGGGTTTGGGTTAGCGGTCTTAGGGTTTAGGGTTTAGGGTTCTTTGGGTTAGGGTTTAGGGTTATAGGGTATTAGAGCGTTTAGGGTTTAGGGTTTCGGGTTTAGGGTTTAGGTTTAGGGTTTAGGGTTTAGGTTTAGTGGTTTAGGTTTAGGGTTTAGGGTTTAGGGTTTAGGCGTTTAGGGTTAGGGTTTAGGGTTTAGGTTTAGGGTTTAGGGATCTC
>JBAPGN010000233.1:2095-32283 GCA_037355405.1 Vitis amurensis | reverse complement strand
GTGAAGAGCATGCTTTGAGGTAATGCATCAGGAAAGTCACCAGTTTCTATTAGGGTGGTCTTGACAGACGACTCCTCGTTTCACTTCATAGACTTCTTGGCCATAGTCACAAAAGCTTGGTGCACTATATGTGAGGTTCTCAGCTAGCTGACATTACTCCATCCTCTAAACTGCAACAAGCTGGGCCCAATTCCAGTAAGGGATATAGGAAGGACGATTCAGGTTTGGAAGACTTGTGAGAGCTTGTCTAATTTTTTGGACCTCTGTCGGCCAAGGTAATCTGAGTAATCGATTCACATTCACCACTTTGGAGCTTACGAGTTTGCCTATAACGATAGTAGTTTTATGGCAGGGAATGCCCAAGAGCAATCAATTTGAGCATGATAACGGCCCCACACATGTGAAATGTAAAGGTCACTTTTGAACTATGGTACATTTGTTATAGATTGGCCTCAGGAAGTTATGGACGTCCGAGAGGTCTCCGTAATCTGTGGATGATGCCGAATTTAGGTGCGAAGAACAACTATATCCCAGGACGATGTACAAGTGGCCAAAAATGTAAACCAAAGTTAGTGTTGTTTTTGTTCAAGTATTTTCAAATCCTTACATCAGACATAATAATCTCCATATTTGTGTTCATAAAATAATTGGTAGCCAAGATTAGTGATCCCAGAGTTGAACAATATAATAATATATAGATTGCGAGATTGACTTATTAGGCCAATTAAAGTTGATCACAGATGTTAAAAGGGTGAGACCAAAATATAATTTTCTTTTCAACAATCAAAAATAACATATAAAAAGAACCATTTTCATAAATTATGTAATATAAATATATTGACAGTATAACTTCCTCATGTACGCTCCTAGAATAGCATACAAAGAGAGGTCCTTGAAGGCTTGCGAGAGAGTTTGGAGTTAAGTAGCAAATTTGTGATGAAAAAAAGTTATGAATCATACTCTTCACTCCCTTAAATGTGTTATATATATCATAGAGAGAAAAATATCTATTTGTTATTTACTCATTTATTATCCTCTATATGTAAATAGTTAATCTGAATCTTATGTTCCTTGAAGTATTAATATATAATAGCGTGGAGATAAAATTCCCAATTGTTGGAGCTAAAATAAACAACAGGCTAACTAAATATTAATTAAATATACAATTTGTTCTCATTCTTCATTATTAAAATTCTATATATATAATATATATATATATTTTTGCGTTAAATTGTGGGTCCGGTTTTGAATATAGATAAGATGTAGGCTATATTATTACTCATTTATTCGTGCTATATAAAAGTTATTAATACGCTCAATAAACTAAATCCACATACCCAAAGCTCATGTTTCTTAAAAGGTTTAATCTAATCTAATTGTTGAGGTTCATGCTATTTACAGACTTCTTTTACAATTGGGTTACAAAAAAAAAGTATTATATTATTAATATATTTTTTGCAATTAAATCTCTTACTTGTCGATGGCCCGTGTTACACACCACAACAAGTTAAAACAATGTAGGCGAATTTATTTGTTTTTTTTGCGCGAATGATGCCATCATCATAATAATGAAATCATTATATATCATATTAATTTATATCTAAATATGTTAAGTCTTCCTTCGCATCCTGGTGCATCACGGCACCGAAATTTTTCTTTTTTTTTATGTTTCCTATCCTTTCCAATCCGCTAGTTGCCACAACGACGTTATCTCGCACTGTTTTTTTTTTTTTAAACAGTGTATTTCTGATCCCCGCTTCAAATTTTCAGACTGGGACATAGAATATATAAGATTGTATGTAATATTATTGTATTGTATTCCTTTACTGATATCATGCTGTTGTTTTCTATTACTAATATGTAAAGTATTATAACAATCCCCTAGTGAGTGGAGCCTAACAATCGAAAAACTACCAAGGTACATAATTATTTTTCCTGTATTCTTCAATAGCGTCACATACAAACTTTAATATCTAAAACCCAGAAGTTCAGCATAGAAATTAAAAAGATCAAAAAGAATATGCATTAGAATTTTGTATAAATTTTTAGGCGTACTCTATGTTAAAACGACATTAAAAATTAACCATATACTAAAACTAAACCCTAATCTAGGTATTTTGGGATGTTTTCTCAAAAAAAAGAATAATATCTAATGCTTGCTTGAAAATTAACCTAGGATGAATCTAATAAATTGTAATAATCTTAGAAGGTTAGAAACTTATTCCTTATAAGGGAGAAAAAACTTCTTGGTTTGTTCTTTCTAACACCTAGAAAAGGTCTAGACGTTCGCAAGCCTGGTAAACTAATTCGTTCAATGGCGCCCAATTAGCTGGCGACACATATTTCATAACTCTATTTTACAGAGGAAGAGATAAGGAAAATTTAGGGGAAAATAAATAAATTGTTTAATTTTCTTAAATTTATAATTAAATTAATTTACCATAGATTTAATTAATTTAATAAAGTGGAAGAGCGGGTTTAATAATTATTATATCGTTAAAAGAGTGTAGCTGATAATCTCTTTACCACGTATACTTTCCAACTTTTTAAAATTAATTAAAATATTTAAATTAAATAAATTAAATTAAAATAATTAAAAAATTAAATAACATTTCCTAAAATTACCAAATACTTAAACTATTTTTTTATTTAAAAAGAAAAATGCTAAATACCCCTAGAGGGTATAATATAGAATTTTATTATTTCCTTTCTTTTCTTGAAATAAAGAACAGTCTTACTGATTTATCGCAGGAATCCCAGGAACGTAATTGTATCAAAACTGGAAAACACTGAGTAGAAGAGGCTGATATACATACTTCCCCCTCATCTAACCAAAGTTAATAGTCCTCTAAACTTGGACATACCTGAGTAATCTGGAATAAATGAAGCTTTATCTTCATCTCTTTCTCTCTAACTCCCAAGTGGCACCTCTCGGATAACTATGATTGCTTCCACTTGTACCTTTATACCAACTTGACAAACAGCATGTCGTAGTACCATTATCCATCACATCCACAATTTGAACGTTACCTCTTACAATAGTGTCAAGCTCCTCAAAATTTGATTAGGCTCCAATCCACAACACAATGAGAAGGATCATAAATTATAATACTTCCTTAGAGTCGAAACATGAAACACATTATTGAACCTTAGACAGGCTTGGGGGCAAGGCTACTTTATATGCCAAAGTGCCTACTCTTTCTAATATTTCAAACGGACCCACAAAACGAGGACTAAGTTTTCCTTTTCTCCCAAAATCTCATCACAGACTTCATAGGTGAAACTTTCAAGAACACATGATCACCCACCTCAAACTCCAAATCTCGCCTACGATGATCAGCATAACTCTTATGTCTACTTTGAGCTGCTTTTAATCTTTCTTTAATCAAAGCAACTTTTTCAACAGTCAACTGCACAAGTTCAGGGCCCAAAAGTTTCCTTTCTCCAACATCATTCCAACAGATAGGAGATCGACATTTCCTACCATACAATGCCTCAAAAGGTGCCATCCCAATGCTAGCTTGAAAACTATTGTTATAGGCAAACTCTACTAAAGGTAAATGATCATCCCAATTACCTTGCAGGTCCAAAATACAAGCTCTCAACAAGTCTTCCAAAACCTGAATTACCCTTTCTGATTGGCCATCAGTTTGAGGATGGAAAGCAGTACTAAAACTCAACTTAGTGCCCAAAGCTTTTTGTAGACTATGCCAGAATCTAGAAGTGAAACGAGGATCTCTGTCAGACACTATAGAAACTGGTACTCCATGCATTCTCACAATCTCCTTCACATAAAGAGAAGCTAAACGATCTAAAGAAAAGTTCACTTTCATAGGCAAAAAGTGAGCAGACTTTGTCAACCGATCAACAATCACCCAAATAGCATTATTACCCCCTAAGGTTCTTGGCAATCCTATCACAAAATCCATGGTAATATGCTCCCACTTCCACTCAGGAATAGCAAGTGGCTGCAAAGACCCTGCTGGTCGCTGATGTTCAGCCTTCACCTGTTGACACACTAAACACTGAGCCACAAATTGTGCAATATCACGCTTCATACCTGACCACCAATAGTTTTGCCTCAAATCCTTGTACATCTTTGTCCCTCCTGGGTGGATTGCAAACTTGGAACAATGAGCTTCCTCTAAAAGCTCCCTCCTTAAGTCTTCATCATTTGGGACACAAAGTCTAGTCCCAAATCTCAAGATCTCATCATCTGACAAAACAAAATCAGGCTTACTGCCCCTCTTAACTTCCTCCATAACTTGCACTAATCGGGAATCATTCTTTTGTAGGGTCTTAATTCTCCCAACTAAGTCTGGTTGTACTCTGAAATTTGCTACAAGTGCTCCTAAGCCCATAACTCGAAAGTGGACTTGTAAACTCCTCAACTCTTCAAGTAACTGCCTTTGACAGCCTCTAATAGCTGCTAGAGAACCAACTGACTTCCTACTCAAGGCATCAGCTACAACATTCGCCTTCCCAGGATGATACTGAATAATACAATCATAGTCCTTAAGTAGTTCAATCCACCTCCTCTGTCTCATGTTCAATTCCTTTTGGGAAAATAAATACTTCAAACTCTTATGATCTGTGAATATCTCACAAGTTTCACCAAAAAGAAAATGTCTCCAGATCTTAAGTGCAAAAACCACAGCAGCTAACTCCAAATCATGAGTAGGGTAGTTCCTTTCATAAGGCTTCAACTGTCTAGAAGCATAAGCTACAACTCTCCCATGCTGCATAAGAACACAACCTAAACCCTGATGAGAGGCATCACTATACACCACAAATCCTCCTGAACCTGAAGGGATAGTCAAAATAGGAGCTGACACTAATCTATTCTTCAACTCTTGGAAGCTACATTCACAATCATCAGACCACTCAAACTTAACTCCCTTCTGTGTCAACTTAGTTAAAGGTAGGGCAATCTTAGAGAACCCTTCTATAAACCGCCTATAGTAACCAGCAAGTCCCAAGAAACTTCGAATCTCAGTCACAGTACTAGGTCTTCTCCAATTAGCTACAGCATCTACCTTGCCAGGGTCAACTGAGATGCCATCATTGCTTACCACATGCCCAAGGAAAGAAATTCGGTCTAACCAAAACTCACACTTCTTCAGTTTAGCATACAACTGCTTATCTCTGAGGGTCTGTAATACAATACTCAAATGGCTCTCATGCTCCTCTCTACTTCTTGAGTATACCAAGATGTCATCTATAAAAACCACCACAAACTGATCTAAATAGGGTTTGAATACCCTATTCATCAAGTCCATAAAAGCAGCAGGTGCATTAGTCAAACCAAAAGGCATAACAAGAAACTCATAGTGCCCATACCTAGTTCGAAAAGCAGTCTTGGGTACATCTTCCCCTCTAACCCTCAACTGGTGATAACCCGATCGAAGATCTATCTTAGAGAACACACAAGCACCTTGTAGCTGATCAAACAAATCATCAATCCGAGGAAGGGGATACTTGTTCCTCACTGTCACCTTATTCAACTCCCTATAGTCAATGCAAAGTCTCATTGAGCCATCCTTCTTTTTCACAAATAGAACAGGAGCTCCCCAAGGTGAAACACTAGGCCTGATAAAACCCTTGTCTAATAACTCCTGAAGCTGAACTTTCAACTCCTTAAGCTCCACAGGTGCCATCCTGTATGGGGCCTTAGACATAGGACCTGTTCCTGGTACCAGATCGATAGTGAACTCCACCTCTCTCTCTGGTGGCAAGCCAGGCAAATCCTCTGGAAAGACATCAGGATACTCCCTTACTATGGGTATGTCTTCCAACTTCAAATCACTTTCATTACTCACCACACTAGCCAAAAATCCTTGGCAACCCTTCTTAAGCAAGCTACTAGCTCGCAAGGCTGAGATCATACGCAGTGGTCTGTCCACATGCTTCCCTTCAAAGCTAAAATTAGGCTGACCAGGAATACTAAACGTCACCCTTTTCTCAAAACAGTCAACAGAGGCATGGTAGGAAGCTAACCAATCCATCCCCAAAATCACATCAAAATCCTGAAGGTCAAGGAGTACTAAATCAACTGGCATTTCCCTATAACCAATCATCACAATACAATTTCTAAGCATTCTACTAGCCACAACAGAATCTCCCACAGGAGTAGCAACAATCAAATCAAAGTCCATGCTAGCAACAGGCAAACCCAACAAACCAGCAAAAGATACTGAAACAAAAGAGTGTGTTGATCCAGGATCAATCAAGACTCTAGCAAATAAGGTGTGGATTCGGAGAGTACCTGTCACCACATCAGAAGTGGCCTGAGCATCTCGATGAGTCATAGCAAACACCCGTCCTTGGGCTTTGGGTTTCTGTTTATCCTCCTTATTTTCCTCCTTAGGCTTCCCAGTGATGAACTTCCTATTCTCTGGACAATCTCTGATCAAATGTCCTTGCTTCCCACAACCAAAGCAAGCTCCAGTCTCTCTATAGCATGGCCTACCCCCATGCTTCTTACCACAAGTAGGACAAGCCCCATCTAAATTCTGCGCTGCCTTCCCTTTATTCTGATTTCTTCCTGATGTAGACCTTCGCTGTGCTTGATTACCATGAGCACCATCACTCCTATTTCGCTTCCTTTGCTGTTCCCTATACTGATGAAGCTCTTCATTATCTTTCTCTGCTATAAGGGCTCTGTCAACAACCTCTGAATAGACACCAAGCTTCAGAATAGATATCTTGTTCTTCAAATAAGGCTTCAATCCATCCTGAAACTTTAATGCCTTTTCCTCCTCTGTAGCAATCAACTGTGGGGAAAAACGTGATAACTCTGTAAATTTGGCCTCATACTGAGCCACAGTCATATCCCCCTGTTCCAAACGAATAAACTCTCCCACCTTCTGCCGTCTAACACTGTCAGGGAAATACTTCTTGTAGAAAGCCTCCCTAAATTGTCTCCATGTTATGGGTCCCTGATCCTCCAAAAGTCTCCTAGTCATACGCCACCAATGATCTGCCTCTTTATCTAACATAAAAGCTGCATAAGAGGCTTTTTGCTCCTCAGAGCAATCTATGACACCAAAGAATTTCTCCATCTTAAGGATCCAAGCCTCTGCCTCTGTGGGATCTGTAGCACCAGAAAAGTAAGGAGGACCCAATTTCTTGAAGTCATCAAAAGAGCTACCCCTAGAAGATGAAGACTGTCCCTGAACATTAGTCCCAACAGCTCGAGCTTGGCGTTCAACTAAACCAGCTAGTGTCCCAAGATACCTATAGATCCCTTCTGCACTCACGGGAGGCAAACCCTCAACTGGAGGTACATCATCATTAGCCTGACTGTTTTGTGAAGAAGCTGCTCTTCTTGGTGGCATGATGTCCTAAAATAATAAGGCATAACTAAATTAGTCACTAAAGAACCAATTAGAAAATTTCCAAATAAAGAAAGAATTGGAATTTATACTAAATGAAACTAAAACTTAAACAAATGCGTCACTCATCTATCCCCAATCTAAACCAATTCAAATTCCCATCAAGATCAAAACCTAGTGCTCTGATACCACTCTGTCACGCCCCAAGACCCACTCCAAGGGCGTGACGGTCATTTCACACCTCAAACCCGAAGGCTTAAAGTATAATCTGACCCAAACAGTCATATTGTAACTGGATGTTACCAATTACCAAATACCTGCTCAGAGTAGCGGAAACAAAATCTAAAATCCTCAAAATTCAATTTCCAAATAACTTCCAAATACCAAATGATCCAAAATAACATAACTAATAGTTAAACAAAATCCAACATAAAATCCTAAGTCAAATCCTAATGATGACCATTCCTCAGCCTAGCCATCACTCCTCACCCGAACTAAGAGTACCTGAAAAATTTTCAACAACTGGGAATGAGCTCACAGCCCAATAAGGAATATTAATGCAATTCATGGATCAAATATTTTCATTTCAAATAGGAGATATCAATTTTTTTTTTCTCATCAAATATCAGAGTTTCAAAAATACCAATATATTCAAAATTCAACCAACCAATTTCATATCAAATTCAAACACTTTCACATCAGACTCAATCAAATCCATTCAATTTTTCATTACTCTGGTTATCAAATATCAAATGCCCAGTTAGGTGGGACTTTTCAAATGGGTGGCTAGCCTCAAATTGTTCCTGGTGGACGGAACCAAACACTACTAGTACTAGTAACCTCTAACCAAACCCCTAGAGGCTGGGGTCCAAATCAATTACATTCCCACCATGAAATGTAAAGGTCAACTATTATATCCCGTTGACAGGGCCGAATAGTCAACTATTATATCCCGTTGACAAGGGCCAAATAAACCAGAGTGATGTTTTTGTTCAAGTATTCAAATTTACACAACATAATATCTCCATATTTTGTGTCATAAATAAAACAAAATATTCCAACATAATATTTAGTGCAAAACAATTTGATCCATGCATGGTAACAAAATATAATTTTCTTTTCCACAATTCAAAATAACATATAAAATAATTTAATTTTATAAATATTGCATTAACTTCCCTTACCTCAAAAGAAGTCCTTGAAAGCTTGGGAGAAGAATAATTCTGAAAAAAATATAATCTACTCTTCACCTAATATAACATAAGAGAAACAATTATTACTATTTATTTATAATTTAACTAATCTATTCCTTATTTAAATAAAACTAATAAATTCCCAATTTGTTGCTAATAACACACTACTAATTTAATTAAATTACAATTTTATTGCATTATAAAATTCTATATATATATTTTGCTAAATCTATTATTACTATTATCTTAATTATTAATCTAAAACTAAATATCATTATTTTATTAATTATCTAATTTGAGGCTAAATCATTGTTACAAAAAATATATTATTATATATTTTGCTAAATCTCTTACTTGTCTGGGGTACACACCAAACAAGTAAAACAAAGCATTTTTTTTTTTTTCCATTGCCATCATCATAATAATGAATCATTATATATATATATATATATATATATATAATATAAGTCTCCTTCCATCCGGGCACACGCCCAAATTTTATTTTTTTTTATTTTCCTTCCTTCCAATGCTGTGCACACGCGTTCTCCCCTTTTTTTTTTTTAACATTTTCTAATCCCTTCAACCATAAATAATAATATATTTATTTACTGTTTTTTTTTATATATATAAAATTAACCCTAGCCTAAAATCGAAACCTTCCAAGGAATTTTTTTTTTTCATCTAATAAAACTTAAGATCTCCCAAATTCCAAGAATAAAATCAGAATCTTAATTTTTTTTTTTTACTATTGATGTTAAAACGAATTAAAAAAAATAAACTAACCCTAATCTAGATTTGGGGTTTTTCAAAAAAAAATATATCTAATGTGCTTGAAATTAACTAATGAATCTAAAATAATAATCTAGGGGTTAGAAACTTACCTATAGAGGTTTGTTCTTCAACCCTGAAATCTGACTCCAACCTTACGTTCTCTGGAATTCTGCGAACAGGAACTCTATTCAGAAAAGAAAGGAAATAATAAAATTTCTAATTTATACCTAGGGTATTTATTCGTAAAATTACACTTTTACCCCTCTTCCACTTTATTAAATTAATTAATTAATTAATTTAATTATTAATAACAATTTCCTAAATTACCCTTAAAAGAAAATGCCTGGGCGTTACACCTTCTTATTATTCACTAATAAAAATAATTAGTTTCTTTTTAAGTATTTAAAATGATATTTCCATGGACTTGAGCCCAAAGTACAAACTAGGCAAAGGCCTAGACAGTGCAAAACATATACAGATATGGTCATGGGATTTCTCTTACTTCTTGGGATTGGCAGGGTGGCGATATTGAGAAAGCAACTGATTGGATATTTAGCAATCCTGCTGCTGCTAGTTCATCAGATATGGATGCTACAACAAGTAGTACTCCTACTGCCGATGCTGGATTGCCTGATGGAGGAAGTTAGTTTCTTATATACCCTTCTGTTATTGTTTTGTTTTATACATTTACATTCTTTTGATGATTACCGCCACATGATAATGCAGCTGCATGTAGCTTCTATCTATTCGGATTTCCTTGACAAGGTTGGGTCTTCTATTAAGCCCCCAAGGATATGGGATATTAACATTTCTTTGAGAGACTCAACAGTTGAATGACATGAAATATTCGACATTTTCAAGATGCTGTGAATTTCTGGAATCTCAGTGGTACTTGCTGATGGTTGTTGCTTGTAGAATGACTGAAGACAGCACTGGCCGGGTGGTGTGATAAAACTTTTTCCCCTTTGCTTTGCAGTACTTGTGAGTTTCTCCAAATGCGGTGCTCTGGAAATATACAGTCATGTTTTTCTTTGGCTTATGACAATTTCTGAATTCTTTTTTAATTACCTCGTGGGAATAACAACTTAAAAAGAGCCGGAATGCTATTCATGAAAATTTTTGTACCTGTAACTTGTTTCTGTCTGACTCCAGATTTGACCAATTTTTTGTAGGTTTATCAATTGAAAGATTTGACCAATATTGTATAGTGGGACCAAATATTGCATAAATGTTGACAACCAGTGTCCTGGTTGGTGTCTAGGTAAATCCATGAACTCAATTGGATTATTCCTATTCTTTATAAGCACCTGAACCATGAATTGTCTTATGACTCATCAATAAGATAGATTCATTTTTTGAAAGAACTGTTCAAAGAACAAGTGATCCCTTCTCTTGCTACCAGTTGATCCACCCCCTCTTTGGCCAAGTTTGTCTTATTCGAGAGGGAAGGTCCCGTTGAGTTCATAATAATCATAAGATTTTATTCGGATAAATGCCAGACAAAATGGATCTCCTTTTACGATGTTTAAAAAAACTCTATTTAATTTTTTTTCTGATGATGTTTTTGAAAAACGAACTTGATTGATTGATTCAGAACAACTGCTCCTCGATAGTATCTATCGATCCTTTCAAAGTTAGAAGAAAGAAGGAATCACTCGATTTTCTGGACAACACAGTATAATATATATATTTCCCTAGATCAGATATCATACAAATCCTTTCTATACTAATAGATTCTTACTCTATTTATTTTAGTATCTAATCAAAGTTGAAATTTTTTTTTTATAACTTCATTGAGGCAGTATCTAGGTTTCAAAATCAACCGGGACTAGAATGTGCTATATGTGTTGAAAATTACTTTCCTTAGTTGACAAAATTTTCATAGTATTTTGAATCTAAAATATGAACATTAGACCACTTAGTTGTTTGAGTGCATAGAAAACTGGGAAGAAAGCAGGACAGAGAAACAAAAAAATGAAATGAACTAAGAAGTCATTATGAGCTTAAGTGGTTTTTAGTTGATTTTAGTGAGTAGCAAGCAGTCTATTGCGTGCAGCAATTGCACTTGTTTTTTTTTGGGGGGTCCGCCGGCAAAGCACTCGCAGGATAAGGCCTGAGCTCCCAATTCCTTTGAGTGGGATTTTGCCTATTTTCTGGTTCATTGGTTATACCTCCCGCGCTTGATGAACTCTATGTAACTGAGCTTGATGGTTCTTGACTCCCTCCCTTTGTCCCTGAGCCTACTGGTTCTTGCCTCCCTTTGTCCCTGAGTTTGGTGGTTCTTGACTCCCTCCCTTTGTCCTTGAGCCTGATGCTCCTGGACTCTCTCTCCATGTCCTTAAGCTTGATTCTTCCCTCCTGTTTAGTGTAGTTGATTTGGGTGGATAATATGGTGGTGGCTTTCCGCTACCAGTGTATGGTGTAGGTACAGGCGCAGTTGGTTTTGGTGGATAATTTGGTGGATGATATGGTGCTGGCTTTATACCAGTGTATGGTGTAGGTACAGGTTTAGACGTACCAATAATTGTTGAGATTTAACACGAAAATTAACACACAATATTCCAAATCATTGAATTCAAACTCATCTCATAAAATAAAATAATAAAACAATTAAAATAGATTACATACCATTTGAAGAACACGCAGCCATGAGAGATTCCCTTCAATTTATAGATCTTAAATCCTTGATCTCTTCTTCTCCTTATCAAACCTTAATACACAGAATTGTTTTCTATAATTGATGGAAGAGAGCACTCACTGCACATGAAGGGGTTTCTGTATATATATCTTATTGATAGGAGAAGAGGGCCAAGAATACACGTTCAAAAACCGTTCTGAACGTGTTATTCGAATAACTATTTTTATTCCAAGTAATATTATTATTATTATTATTATAATTTACTCAATCCATCAAAGGGTAAATATCTTTATAACAGTTTAAAGATATTGGGTATTCTTTTAATTGGCTAAATACTAGGTTAGTGGGCCACCCACTTAATTTTAATGTGGAAATAACATTCTCCCACTTGGCCCACTAAACCGATTATGAAAACTATAATATATTTAGTTTTTAATATATAAAATATATATTGGAAAATAAATTTGACACGTGATCACGATTTCAATAAGCTTAGCCAATACGTCCAAAATCATATACCATAATACTGAATCAGTTTAGATCATAAATGCGAGTCATGGCGGTCACATAACCATAATGTCATGTTTCCTTCCATGCACCACACATCAATAACCCTTACTAACCCAGTCCTTAATGCCAAATAGCCCCTGTAATTTGTCTTGTCAGGACAATTCTTGTTTATCAAACAATAAAACGTGCACCCATAATTGAAAACAAGAATAAATAGAAACAATTTTAATGCGCAAATTGTCAATTACATAACCACCATTCATTATCATACATATTATGGATTACTCAAAAGGCCCATCCTCATAACATGTTCCAAATATGCCTTTGGAGGTAATCCTTTAGTTAATGGATCAACAACCATAAGTGTGGTCATAATATTTTCAATTGACACTTGTTGTTTCTGGACTCTTTTTTTAACAACTAAATACTTTAAATCCATGTGTTTCGATCCACTAGAAAATTTGCCATTCTTAGAGAAGAAAACAACTGCGGTGTTATCACAATATATTCTCAAAGGTTTAGCAATAGAGTCGACAACACCAAGCCTTGAGATAAAATTCCACAACAATAAAGCATGACTTGAAGCTTCAAAACAAGCAACAAACTCGGCCTGCATCGTGGATGAAGCAGTAATTGATTGTTTTTCACTCTTCCACGAGATTGCCCCATTTGCTAGCATAAAGACAAATCCTGAAGTTGACTTTAAGCTATCGAGACAACCACCATAATCAGAATCCGAGTAACCAACAACCTCTAATTGTTCTGATCTTTTATATGTGAGCATATAATCCTTTGTCCCTTGTAAGTACCTCATCACCTTCTTTGCAGCTTTCCAGTGTTCGAATCCTGGATCACTTTGGTATCTTCCTAACATACCTACAACAAAGCTGATATCTGGTCTTGTACATGTTTGAGCATACATCAAACTCCCCACAACTGATGCATAAGGAATTTTCTTCATTTGCTCCCTTTCCATGTTATTCCTTGGCCACTGCATTTTACTTAATTTGTCACCTTTCAATATAGGTGCAATACCCGATGAACATGACTGCATATTAAATCTCTCTAAAACTCGATCAATATATCCTTTCTGAGATAAACCTAGCACTCCTCGAGATCGATCCCTAAAGATCTCGATGCCAATAACATAGTTTGCCTCACCCATATCAACCATATGAAAGTTTTTAGAGAGATATTCCTTGGTTTCACATAATAAACCAAGATCACTGCTAGCAAGCAAAATATCATCCACATACAGTATCAGAAATATAAACTTGCTCCCACTAACTTTCAGATATATACGTTGATCAACAATGTTCTCTTTAAATCCGAAAGATGTAATGGTTTTATTGAACTTAATATACCATTGTCTGGAAGCTTGTTTAAGACTGTAAATGGATTTCTTTAATTTGCAAACTAGGTGTTCATTTCCTTTCTTTGCGAACCCTTCAGGTTATTCCATGTAGATATCTTCATCCAAATTCCCATTTAAGAATGTAGTTTTCACATCCATTTGATGTAACTCTAAATCAAAATGAGATACAAGTGCCATGATGATTCTAAGCGAATCTTTCTTGGAAACTGGAGAGAAGGTATCTCTGTAATCGATACCTTCCTTTTGAGTGAAACCTTTGACCACAAGTCTGGCCTTAAATTGTTCGATATTGCCTTTAACGTCACGCTTTACCTTAAAGACCCATTTACAGCCGTTGGGTTTACAACTATTAAACAATTCGATGAGATCCCAGACACCATTATGGGCCATAGATTTCAACTCTTCATTCATAGCTTCCATCCATTTACTAGAATCATCACTTTCCATGGCTTGTGAAAACGAAACCGGATCCTTCCTTATCCCAATATCAAAATCAAATTCCTGTAGATACACCACATAATCATCTGTAATGGCAGGTCTCCTTTCTCTTTGAGATCTCCTCAAAGGTGCCGGTTGTGGTGGCTCTACAACATTTTCAATGGCAATATTTTCTGGTGGTAATGAACCATCTCTATTATGTTGCTCATTTTCCTCAACTTGTTGAACAGGTTGAGGGACAATAATTTCTTGAGGTAAAAAAGGTGGTGGGATATCCACTCTTATCTCCTCAATATCTACCTTTCTTGGTTCATTACTCCCACTTATTTCGCCATTCTCTAAGAATCTGGCATTATCGGTTTCAACTATTCTCACACTGTGGTTAGGACAATAAAATCTGTACCCTTTCAATTTATCTGGATAGCCAATGAAATATCCAGATATCGTTCTTGAATCAAGCTTTTTCTCATGTGGGTTATAGATTCTTGCCTCCGCTGGACAACCCCATATATGTATATGTCTCAAGCTAGGTTTCCTACCAGTCCATAACTCGAAAGGAGTTTTTGGAACTGCCTTACTAGGAACTCTGTTCAAGATATACATTGTGGTTTTTAAGGCTTCACCCCACAATGAAATAGGTACAGAAGAGTAACTCATCATACTCCTAACCATTTCCATTAATGTGCGATTACGCCTTTCAGCAACACCATTCTGTTGTGGCATACCAGGCATTGTGTACTAAGCACGAATGCCACGCTTTTCAAGGAATTTGGCAAAAGGACCTGGATTTTGTCCTGATTCATCATATCTGCCATAATATTCACCACCTCGATCTGATCTCACAATTTTAATCTTTTTATCTAATTGTCTTTCAACCTCTGTTATGAACATCTCAAAGATGTCAATGGCCTGAGACTTTTCATGCATTAGATAAACATAACCATAACGAGATAGATCATCTATAAAGGTGATAAAATATTTTTCTCCTATAAAACATGGAACAGAGAGTGGTCCACAAATATCTGTATGAATTATCTCAAGAAGCTCATTACTTCTTGTGGCACCTTTCTTTGTATGTTTAGTTTGCTTTCCCTTTATGCAATCCACGCATACATGAAAATCAGTGAAGTTAAGATTTTGTAAAATTCCTTCCTTCACTAATATCTCAATTCTTTCCCTAGAGATGTGCCCTAGTCATCTGTGCCACAAGATTGAAGAATTTTCATTAATTAAGCCACGTTTTGAACCAACATTTGAATGTAGGGTTATCAAAGCTTGTGCAAATTCACAATTCAAGGAAATTTTATATAAACCATCACATAAAATACCAGAACCAACTGTAACAGAATTTAACAACAAACTTAATTGTCCAGAACTGAATAAAACAGAATATCCAGTAGCATCTAATTTGGACAAGGAAACTAAATTCCTAGAGATAGAAGGTACATAAAAAGTGTTTAAAAGATCCATCCGATGACCCGTCTCTAATAGTAAGCGATAGGTACCAACAACTACCACTTCAACCTTGAGACGGTTTCCTATATAGAGGAACTTTTCACTTTCCTTTGGTTTCCTGGTTGTAAGGAATCCCTGCATTAAATTAGTCACATGAGTTGTGGCTCCAGAATCAATCCACCAAGTATTTGAAGGAACTTCAGCAAGATTGGATTCATAACATACAAAATAAAGATTTATACCTCTCTTTTCGAACCAAGCCTTGCGCTTGTTACAGTCCTTCTTCACATGCCCTTTCTTGCCACAAAAGTAGCAACTTACCGTGAATTTTCCATCATGACTCTGGCTACCTTCCCCAGGTCCGCTTTTCTTAGGTGGAAACTTCTTTTCTTTTCTTAATTTTACTTTCTTCTTCGTGACTCCATGAGTTACAGCAAGAGCAAGATTATGTCCTTCTTGTCTTAATCTCACTTCCTCTTGTATGCATTTACTGGTGAGCTCATTCAAGTTCCACTGATCACTGTTAGTATTATAGTGGATTTTGAATGGAGCAAATTGTGATGGAAGTGAGTTAAGGACAAACTATACCAAGAAGGACTCATCCATACCCATGCCTAGTGCCTTAAGCTTTACAGCCTTTTCAGTCATGTTTAAAATATGTTGCTGAATACCTTTCTGACCATCATATTTCATGGTGGTCAATTCATCCATCAATGTGCCTACAAGGGACTTATCAGCGCTTTTGAAGCGCTCCTCAACAGATTTCAGAAATTCCGAGGCAAACTCGGTTTGAGGGAGAGAGGTCTTGATATTATTGGCAATAGTCATTCTCATAAACATCAGACTGAGTCTGTTTGATTTTGCCCAGGCTTTTGATTGTTCCACCTGCTCCGGAGTACTGTCATCCATAGCTTCAGGAGGTTTATCAGTTATTAAAGCCAAGTCAAGAGCCAATGAGCCCAGTGAGAATTGAACCCTTTCATACCATTCAGAAAAGTTCGACCCATAAAAAACAGTCATTTCAGATGCAACAGAGTGTAATGAAGTGGGAACTGTACAAAATAGAACAATGCTCACAATAAGGCCTCAAGTATAAAATAAATAGCAATGAACTATTGATATCATTAAAATTCTCCTTTAGGTAAATTTTAACATATCCAGTGTTCACTTGGAGGGAGCTTAAAACACTTTACTATTTTGTGTCATTTATATGTTACCTTTGGGTATCCATTTTACCTTTCTAAGCAACACAAACTAAAAACATTAATTAATAATTAGCATAAATTGACTCTCCTTTGGGTTAGTCTCATTCTCCTAATTATAAAGAGAATTATTAAGAATTTTACAAGTCTCCCTTTATTCTTTTATGCAATTCAATAAATACAAGGCTCACTAATTTAGGTTACTTTGGCAACTATCTAAATTAGTTAACCTTACATTTATAAATTGTCTTTAGATAAAATAATCACAAGATGATTATTAAAGATACTATTTCCTTGATTTTTTATTATTTGATTTGAACCTTTGTGAAATTATTATTATATCTGATGAATGTAGATTTCTTTGATTTTATTATGATTGACAACTATTGGTGGAGCAAATTCATGAGGTTCAGATAATTCACTTGTTATGATTTGGTAGCCATCCATCTTTAAGTAGCTGGCTTTAGCTCATTATTTGTCTGCTGCTATAAGCGATTTTATTCACATACACCTCTGTGAGTTCACAGCACACTGGACTTAATGACTCATGGGAGTTGAGTGTCACGTAGGTTGATATTGAAATGTAGGTTGGTGGCCATTGGAACAGCTTTTGCCATTGTGCCTCAGAAACACCATTGAACTTGGCTGGTTTTGGTGTATCATTTGCAATTTTACATTGTATATCAAACTAAAGTCTTATGCACTTTTTATTTTTGAATTTCAACCTAAAGCTAAAGCTATGACTTGAATAGTTTTTTGTTTCATGAAATTGTTGTTCAAATAGCACAGGATACATGGACATCTTAAAAGAGGATTTCGGTTTCATATTCAAATAAGTGATAATGAAAATCGGCTAACAAGTGTTGTGATTCTGTATTTCTCCTTTATTGAAGCTTCTAATCTGGTGTCTGAAGCGCGCCTGAAACGGCGCTGCAAACGGCGCCTGCAACCAGCGCCTCTAATGGCGCCTAAGAAACGGCGCCTGCAACCAGGAGATGACGCCTGAAAACGGCGCCTTCAATGGCGCCGGCAATGATGCCAGGACTGGCGTGTGAAAACGGCGAGATGGCACCTTCAATGGCGCCTGAAAACGACGCTGCTATTGCACACTTAAAAAAACGACCACCGGACTGACGCCAAACCAGTCCGTCAGACCAGCGCCCCTCACCGGTATCGATCCAATCGGCGTTGCAAGGAAAAATAAAAAATCTTTCTTCTACGCGTTGAGGCTGGTCTTTATTTTGTTTAATTAATTTTTTTTTATTCATTTTAGTGAGACAAAGTAATCGAAGATAAATCTCAAAATTTAATCTTTATAAATCAATAATTCTGAATATTTGAATTCAACCTTGCTTTGATACCATTTGTTGAGATTTAACACAGAAATTAACACACAATATTCCAAATCATTGAATTCAAACTCATCTCAAAAAATAAAATAATAAAACAATTAAAATAGATTACATACCATTTGAAGAACACGCAGCCATGAGAGATTCCCTTCAATTTATAGTTCTTAAATCCTTGATCTCTTCTTCTCCTTATCAAACCTTAATACATAGAATTGTTTTCTGTAATTGATGGAAGAGAGCACTCACTGCACATGAAAGGGTTTCTGTATATATATCTTCTTGATAGGAGAAGAGGGCCAAGAATACACGTTCAAAAACCGTTCTGAACATGTTATTCGAATAACTGTTTTTATTCCAAATAATAATATTATTATTATTATAATTTACCCACTCCATCAAAGGGTAAATATCTTTATAACAGTTTAAAGATATTGGATATTCTTTTAATTGGCTAAATACTAGGTTAGTGGGCCACCCACTTAATTTTAATGTGGAAATAACAATAATACGATAGGGTGGAGATGTAGGTGGACGACGAGGATGAATAACTGAAGTTGTCGGCGGCGCTAACAAAGCACCCGCAGGATACGGCTTAAGCTCCCAATTCCTTTGAGTGGGAATTTTTTCTATTTTCTGATTCACTGGTTCTCCCTCCCTTTGTCCTGAGCTTGATCCTTCCCCCCTGTTGGTGCAGTTGATTTTGGTGGAGAACATGGTGGTGGTGCATCAGGAGTATTGGATTGTCTAGGCGGAAGACCAAGTGGTGAGGGACCAGGACGACCTCATCTAAGTGGAAAACGAAGCGGACGACCATGTGGTCTAAGTAGTAAAACTAGCAGGTGTTGCTGCACTACGACGAGGAGGTGATCTAGGCAGAGGGCCAGATGATGGTGCACCAGGAGTACGAGGTGGGCTAGGAGAAGACCAGGTGGTGGTTCGCTGCCAGGGGAACTAGGTGGTGGTTCACTACCAGGAGGACCTGTTGGTGGTGGCGCACCGGGACTGCCAGGTGGTGGTGCTGCGCTGCCAGGAGGATCAGTTGGTGGTACACTGCCAGGAGGACTTGGTGATGGCTCACTGCCAAGAGGACCGGTTGGTAGTGGCGCACCGGTACTGCCAGGTGGTGGTACTGCGCTGCCAGGAGGATCAGTTGGTGGTGCACTTCCAGGAGGACTTGGTGATGGCTCACTGCCAGGAGGACCACTTGGTGGTGGCGCATCAGGACTACCGAGTGGTGGTGCGCTTCCAAGGGAACTAGGTGGTGCTGCGCAGCTGCCAGGAGGATCAGTTGGTGGTGGTGCGCTTCCAGGATGACCAGGTGATGGTGCGCTGCCAGGAGGACTAGTTGGCGGTGTGCGACCAGGACTACCAGGTGATGCGCCTGGCCTTGGTGCATCGGAGCTCATCAGGCATTGATGTCCATTTGGTTGCTGAGAAAAAAAAAAGAAAATAAAACAAAGCAGAAGAGTATATTTTCTTGGTTTGCAACCCAGAAAGCAAAAGAAGTCAAGGGAGGTATTTAATTCTATATTATTAAAAAATTATAGGGAGTACATCCACAAAAATAGCGGTTGACTACGATTTTGTTAGTTCACATTCCATTCTTCTTCACCCTCAACTCATTCAGCTCCCAAGTTGCGAGGGAATGGATCCATTTGCACAGTGGCTCACCATAAATAAATTAGTTCTACTTCTAAATACTAAGAAAAAATTAACTTCTACAAAATTCATTTCCTAATAAAATAAGGGAAAATACTAATGGAGGATCACCACTTATATTTTTAATTTAATTTTATGACAAAATATATTAGTTATTAAAATTAGTAGAATTCATCCTCTAATTTAATTTTTTTTCTAATTATATTATGTAGAAAAAAAATCTATTAAGAAGTATGATACAAACATGGAGATTAATTTTCAATATATATATAAACTAAATAAAGATTAATAATATAAACATAATTTACTTATCTCGACATAAATCTACAAAAATTCTCAAAATTAGAAGATTAATCATAATACAAATAAAGTTATCATAATGTAAAATTTTGATATGATATTTATAACTATAAATTTTTTCTCAAATGGAAACTACTTACTTCTACTTCTATTACATACTTTAAAAATAAAAAAAAAAAAAAAAAATAACACACACACACAAAGTAGAGTGTATTAATTTCAAATATAACCTTAGTAAGTCATATTATTAGAATATGCTAATATTCTCACTTCATTTTTAATTAATTTCAAATATAACCTTAGTAAGTCATATTATTAATTTGTTGAATGATAATTTCAAATTCTCAAAACCTTAGTAAGATTTATATTGAGATAACATCTTTCTTATAGTAAATTATGTTCATATTAATCTTCATTTGGTTTGTATCATACATCTTAATAGATTTCTTTTCTATATAATAAAATTAGAAAAATAATAATAATAATAATAATAATAATAATAATGCACAAGTTCAGGTTTCGAAGGGTTGTTGGACATTTAACCCAAGCTTACCCTAATTTTGTTTTTCGTGTACACATAGGTTAAATTATTCATTAATAAAAATAGTTTTTTGAATATTTAAATTGATATTTTTAGACCTAAAAACATTTGCATATTGCATAACTTTTTTTTAATATATATATATATGGATAGGGATAATATGTTGCTATCAATTCAACACAGATTCTTACACATGTTTATGTTACTTATTAAGATAAAATGATAAGGTTTTTTTTAAAAAAAATATTTAAATTAATATTTAGAACAAAAAAAAATTTACATGATTTATTCATGGCGAGGCGTTGTACACATGGATCCATTTCCTCGCAACTTGGGAGCTGAATGAGTAGAGGGTGAAGAAGAATGGAAAGTCAACTAACAAATCCTAGTCAACCACTATTTTGTGGATACACTCCATTAATTTGGATCTATTGTATACACGTATCATTAAAAATGGGAATGTGGTTATTTTGGATTTGGTTGCAACCCAAAAACAAATTACTCCCAAGTTTTCTTTTCTTTCTTCTCTTTCTTTTCTTTCCTTAAGCAACCAAATATGACATGGCAGGGGTCGACTTTAGTGCCGGGCGGAACTAGGGCAAAAGTACAAAGGGGAGGAGATGATAAGTTTAGAAACACCAAGGCTAGGCTCACCGCCCAGTCCTCCTGGCAGCCCATCGCCAAGTCCTCCGGGCAGCCCACCACTAGATCATCCAGGAAGCGCACTACCACCTAGTTCTTCTGGCAGCCCGCCACCACTAGATCATCCTGGAAGCGCACCACCATCTAGTTCTCCTAGCAGCCCACCACTACTAGATCATCCTGGAAGCCCACCACCACCTAGTTTTCCTGGCAGCGCACCACCACCCGGTCGTCCTCGAATTGCATCACTACTTGATTCTCCTGGCGCACCGGCGCCTTATCTTCCGCCTAGGCCACCTCGTCGTCTTGATTCACCACCAACTAGTCTTCAGCCTAGACCACCATCTCATCCTGGTGCACCACCATATGATCTTCCGCCTAGACCACTAGCTCTTGCTTGTGCATCACCACCTGGCCTTCTGCCTAGACCTCCAGCTCGTCATTCTTGTCATCCACCTTTTCATATTTGTCCTTGTCATCCGCCTAGATCTCCACCTGTTCATATTGTTCGTATGTCTAAACCTCCACCTAGGCCATACATTGGGGGAAAGCCACCACCATATTATCCACCAAAATCAACTACACCCATTAGGGGGCCAGCATCAAGCTCAAGGACAAAGGGAGGGAATCGAGGAGCATGCATTATTCAAACATTTTGTTCCCTCCAATACCCTACACTTTCTCACCAACCAAACATGACCCTATAGCCTTGTAACATACTGACCGGGGTTTCAACCATTGACATGAAGCTATCATTGTTATTCATGGCAATACTACAAAAATAATTTATAGTGTCACTATTTATGGTGTCACTTTTAAAATAATGACACCTTATGGCTTAAAATCCATAAATGTGACACATCATATAAAATTTTTCAATTAGAATATATGATATTAATTTTAAGTTTATAGTGTCAGTTTTCGAAAAGTGACACCATATAAAATAAAAATTTTAAAATTGTTTCCATATACCCACAATCCAAAAAAATCTCATTCCATAACCCTAACCATAATTTTCTTCTACTTCTTCTCATACCCATAGTTAACACACAACTACTCTTCTCTACTTCGTGGACTCTGAGGTAACCCGAAATATCTTAAATCTATCATTTTCATTTTTTTTATTAATGTCAAAATCTTTATTAGCACAATTGATTTATATTCATTTATTTGGTATATTTGTAATGTGGATTGTGTGAATAGTGTTTTTTTTATTGAGTTGTAGGAAAGTAAAAATTTGGTTTAACATTCCACCATATCTTTTGTTTCATTTTTAGACCCATAAATCTCAAAATGAATGAAAATAAAATAAATGAATGATTTTTTAATATCTTTCATACTCAAAATGAAGGATAAACATTTTACAATATGAAATTTTCTTTAAATCTTACAAGAAATTTTCTTTGATGGGACTTTCTATTTGTTTTCTAGAAATATTATATTGTGATGAGGATATGTATAAGTGATATTTGAAAAATATTTTTTTAGAAAATAATTCTCAATATTGTCATCTCTTGCAAAAGGAAAAATGAAATAGTTTCCATATCATGTTGGAGATGGTTTGGAATGTTTATTAACAATGAGAAATTAATTTTATTTTTTATTTATTAATGTAAATGAACTGTTTTTTAAAATTTAAATAGAAATGAAAATTTTTATAATTATTGTGAAACCAAGGTTTGGTTAATCTTGATTTTGATGATAACAAAACAAGGTTTAGAACTAATGATTATATTTCAAGTGTGATTAGGCAAGACGATTTCCAAAGTGAAAATTACAAAGACAAATCAAGCCAAGGAGAAATCATGAAGAAGAAGACCACCTCAAAGAGAAGTTTTTTTCAAAGACCCAAGCTTCATAATATCTCTTTGTTAGATTGTTGGTGCACTAGGATTTTCATGCATTACATTCTTTACTTATGCACCAAAATCATCCAAGAGTTATTTTGTTTTAAATATTTTAAAATTGGATGATTTCATGTTTTCAACTAAAACCTTGTGTCAAATGTTTTTCAAACTTGTTTAAAAGGTTTTAAGTTGAAAAAATTGGTTGTTGAGTCAAAAATGGCTCAACCTGTTGAACCGGATGAGGAACCGGTTAATCGCCAACTCAACCGGTCTAGGAGCAAGTTGACCCCCAGTTCAACGGGTCAAGGGTGTGAACAGTAACCGGTCGACCGCCAACTCAACCGGTACAGGGGTGCAAAAAACCTTCTATCTCTTCCAGAATGGTTGTTCCACCGGATGAGGAATCGACCGACGGTCGAGGTTCGGTCAAGGTCTGATTGAGGTCTAACGATCACCTGCCAAGCATTATATGCTAACGACTAGTCAACCGGTCGACCCCCAGCTCGACCGGTCGAACCCCTAACGACTAGTTTGGCTTTTTTCTTCTATAAAAAGGCTCCAAATCTTCATTGTTTAAGAGCTCAACCTTCCCAAACCTTTCTTGAATATATCTGAGCCTTGGAATAGTGTTTTGAGTCACCATTGTTCTAAAACTTGCATATCATTAGTGCACCTTTTAATCCTAGTTTTCTTGTATCATTTGAGCTTAAAGTTTTTGTACTAGGATTTTGTGAGATCAATTATTTGTATATCTTTAAGAGGAAGATTCTCAAGTGTGGGGTATCACTTGAGAGGTTGTTCAAGAGTGGGGTATCTCTTAAGGATTATAAAGGATGCTTGGAGCCAAAAGTCCAAGAGGGTGGATTGGAACCATAATCCAATTGTATTTCTTGAAGGCTTGGTTTAGAAGCCTTGAACTAGTGGAACCTCAAGCTTGGGATTGAAGCTAGAGGAGAGTGGATGTAGGTCAGGTTGCGCCGAACCACTATAAAAATCTTGTGTTTGCATTCTCTCTTCCCTACTCCTTTACTTTATATGCAATTACCTTTACATTGTTTTATTATATACTTGCATATATTTGTATCTAATATTCACATAGTTTAAATTTGCAAAAAGAGATTATCACCCTATTCACCCCCCCTCTAGGGTGATTACCATAGGTTGGATTAGTCTAATTTTTCTAACAATTATAAAAATGATCAAATCTTTTGATATTTATTTTTTACATTGTATTATGGTTAATATTTCATCTTGTTATATTCATATTTTTTCTATTCTTAAAATATGTTTTTTGATTTTTATTTTTATCTTCTTTTCTTATTGTTTTTATATGCTTTGACCAAAATTTAGAGTAATTTGAGATTGATGATGAAATTTCCTTTTCAAGATTAGAAAATTTCTATACAATCCTTTTATTACATAAATTTTTTCAATTCCTTCTATAAAACTTTTCCTTTTTATTTTTATTTTTTTTATAATAAGATGTTTTATAATTTTCTTTTGATTTTCTATGAAATTTCCTTTAATGAGACAGTTTGTTTATTTTCTATGTTTATTTTCTAAGAATATTATAGTATGTTGTGAGGAAGATATTGGTTGGTCATATTTGGAAAATAATTTTTGAGAAAATTATTCTCAATATTGTCATATCCCGCAAAAGGATTCTAAAAATATGTTTTATTTTTGCCTTCTTTTCTTATTGTTTTTATATGCATTAACCAAACTTTGGAGTAATTTGATATTGATGAAGAAATTTTCCTTTCAAGGTTAGGAAATTGCATAGGAGTATGTGAACAAGGTCTTTGGTTGGGCTAATTGATTAATTATTAGGCCATGTTGGGTTATATAATCAATTAAGGACCTGTTTTGGGCTAGATTAAGTAGCCCAGACTCTTAGTGGGCTCAAGTCACTTAAGCCCAATAGGGAACTCTATAAATACCCCCCTAGGGATTAGGGTTTTCATAGCTTTTCCATAGAGTTGTCTTCAACCTCCAGAGAGAAAAAGAGCCATGGCCTCCATCTTTTCTTCCTCCTATAAGAATTGTGTTAGGATTAAGAAAAAACTAACGAGTCAAAGATCGCGGGTCCATGAGACTTTCGAGGACATCAATTTGATTCTTTAACACTTAGAATCTAAGGTTTGGGAACCTAAAGGTTAGTACTTTAACCCTAAATATCCATTTTTTTAAAAAAAATTGTTATTACTTCCATCGCTTAGATCTAAGATGCCAACAATTGGTATCAAAACAAAATTTTATAGGCATATTGAGATCACTATTTAGGGTGTGCTAGCCTCTTTTTACAGCCTTGATATTATCCAATGGCCAAAGGACACATATAAGTTTCTTTTTTATTATTGAATGTGTTGATTGAATGAGATAATTGTTTTATTTATTCTTCATATATTTGGTTGTAAGCTCCATTAAAGGAAAATAGGTTTTCAATTTTTCTTGTGAAGTTTTAATCTTTTCCATAGATTGGGATATAAGCTCCATCATAGGGGCATATGATTTAATTTTATATTATAAAATTATGTTTTTTATCATCTATGGAGGACTAGAAGAAAAGAATTCCTTAATGATGTCAATAAAGATATGATCTTTATTGGAGCATCATATATGAAGTATCAAGGAGTTTAATGGCTGTGGAAAAGGATAAATCTTTCCTTTGAGTAAGAACCAAAATTTTAAAATTTTATCAAATGTGAAATTTTCACAAAAAATATTGAAACATCCTATCTTAAGGTATGGGCTAAATACAAAGTAGCAAATAGTTATCTACCTATATAAAATAGGAAAAAGAACCATATTAATAGTGCATTTGGTATTAATATTAAAAAATATTTATAATATTTTTAACACTTGAATGATAAAATTTTTTAACTGTTAAAAATATTAGAAAAGTATCATAAAATCACTATGAAACGGACTTGCTTTAAAGTATTAGAAATACTATAAATGCTTTAAAAAATCACTGTCAAACACACTAAAATTAAGTATAACACCACTTATAGCATTTTATAACATTTTTAATTTACAGTTTTGATAACATGTTATGTTATTAACATTAACGAAACTAAACCACTAAATCACTTCACATATGAGAAACCACTAAACCAATTGATAAATTAGTCGATCACCTTTTACTCTTTATGAATGTAATTTCTTTTTTTTCCCCTAAGAAGCATATTATATATTTTTAACACACTTTGTCATGTACAATTTTGATTTAAAAAATTTGTGCATGTGGCAATATTTGTTGGTCACTTCAATCTTCGACAAAAGACTCACGACAGAGAAGCCAAACTCAGGGTCTGAATTTCCTTCCGACTATGCCCATATATGTATAACCGCCAAACCCCCAACAACCATATTATAACTAGTTAGAGAGAGAGAGAGAGATGGTGTTGTAATCACTAATCAAAAGTGATTTTGTAATGTAATTTTTCTCGAGAACCAAACACCAAGTTCACCAAGAAGACGGATTTCCATCCTGTGCACCCATCACCACTGCCACGAGAAGAGCAAGATGAAGATCTCCACGAACACTTCGACGTGGTAGCAGATGAATGCATGGCCAATGAAAACCAGTTGGAGTTTCGCAATTTCCGACTTCAACCTCTTCACGTCCATGCAATCATCAAGCGTACGCCAATAAGAAGAACAATTCAATTCCTTGTTTTTTCTTTTCTTTTCTTTTTTTCATAATCTTCCTTACGCTGAGTGCACGCATTTCTTGCATTCTTGGTATGAATTACAATGATAGCTTCATGTCAATGCTTAAACCCGGCTGGTCATTATGTTTGTTTGGTGAAGAAATGTAGGAAAGGGAAGGAACCAAAATCATTGAATACTGTATGGTCTCAATTTTGGGGTTCTTCAAGAATAAGATAATTTGTTTAAAGACAATTTCTATACCCAATAACATTCTTATTTGTTTTTTGATGTTCGTTCATGTCTTTGTACAGAGAAAGGTTGAAGATGTGGAAGAAAATCTCAAACCTCTTTACATCTACTGTCTGAGAATTGCTCCAAGGATGAGGGACGACACCTTCTTGGTTCATATATAGATTTTTGGTAGGAGTAACTCTACAGATTCTGAGAAGTCAATCGGAAATCAAACATATCATTTTTCACATACTTAATCGTGTTGTGGTCTGATCGATAATTATTATTTATTTTAATTATCATAATTAATTATCTACCATAATTATCACAATTAAATTTTCTAGAGATAAATCTTATTTATTATGATAATTATCATAATTAATTAATCATGATAATTATAATATTTATTTGATTTTTTATTAGATTACCTTATATGACATGTTAATATATTATTAGCCAATTATTATGCGGCAATTAATGAGTCAACATAAAATTTGTCCCTCTACAAATCCCTTCAAAAATTTGAAAGATTTGAAATAATAAATTTTATTTGGCTAGAATTTTAAGCCAAGGAACAAGTTTTCCAAACTTTTATTTTTTTTCATTATTTTTATTTTTCTTATTTTGAATTTTGATTCAAATTTCTTATTTATTTTTTTTAAGCTTTGCTTTTACTACTTTATTTATTTATTTAGTTTGATTTGTTTTTTTATTGGAAACTAGAAATCCTAATACCAAAAGGATTTGAAATAAAAAATTTAATTTGACCCAAAAAAATTTTAAGCCAATGAGCAAATTTTTGAAAAAAAAATTAATAATTAGAAATCCTAATGCCAAAAGGATTTGATATGTGAAATTTTATTGAAACCAATAAATTTAATTAGACATAAATCTTAAATTTCTCAAGTCTCTAAAAGCAATCAATTTGATTGGTGTTATTTATTTTTTATTTTTTTATTTGCACCTTTTATATTTTAAGATATTTTCTAATTTTTTTACTCGTCCAAGTTAAAATTTTTGTATATTTGGCAATATGAATGAAAAAATTAGATGTTATTCAAAATATACTATGAGAAAGCTTAGTTGAAAGCTTCTGTTGTTGTGAGGTATTTGTTTCTTCCTTTCTCTTTTTTTTCTTTTTTTGTAACATATACCTTCTTCATTAATGGTGTTTTTTTTTTTCATAGTCATTCTTATGCAAGGAAATTATATTCCTTCTTGTTCAAGATCGTTAAAGGGGAAGTGAAAATATAAATTTTTTATTTCTTTAATTTTGTTCTTTTTTCATTAGTGAAATTTAAGGATTTATTTCTTCTTTTTGTGATTATGGAAGAAGAATTACAGAAAAGCAAGTGAGCATGAAATTGATTCCTTTTGATTTCATAGTGATATTATCCTTACAGCCTACAAATAAGGATTTATGTATTAATAAAGGGAGACCGAACAACTAAGATATCTTCTCATAAATTTTTCTAAGAAATAAATACGTTCTAATGAACAAAAAATTTGAAATTCAAGGGCCAAGGCTGCTCTCTCTTCTCTTATCCTAATTAGGAAAAAAAATGGTTTAATAATTAAGGTAAACTCTATCTAATGATCATTTGAAAAATGTAAATTTGTGTTTTAGCATGATTAATTCAAATACTATTTTCCTAATTGGATTAATTCAAAATTACTCTTAAGCTTCAAATACCATTTCAATAAAAACATTATAGAAAATTTAAAACTTAGATGAACAATATCTACAATATCAAAAACTATTATCATAATATATATATATATATATTTAAAATTCTTTTAAATTACAAGAGATGGTACAAAGTATCAAAATTAAAAATTTGCAATGAAGAATTTGTTTTCGGAATTACAACAATATAAAAAGTGCAATTTTTATTCAAAAAAAATAATGAAAGGTTGTTATTATTATTGAGAGGCTATTATTGCGAAGAAATTTTTATACCTGAACAAGATAATTCTCTAGATTTGCCTTTAACTTTCCAACAATACAAATGGGAGTAGACTATAAACTCAAAAGCAACATGACCAAGAACACACCACCTAGTGGTTTGGGTGCACCACCACCTAGTCATCCCGGTGCACCACCACCTAGTCATATGTCTAGACCTCCACCTAGACCATAAACTAGGGGAAAGTCTATGCCACCACCATATCATCCATTGATGAATCCTCGACCACTTTCTTTCTTATTTTCCATATAACTTTAAGTTATATTTGGCTCCCGAAAATTAAGAAATAAAAAAAATATATTTTTTTAAAAAATAATTTTTAAGGTTTGATTTTACTATAAAAAAAAAGTAAAAAAAAATAAATATAATTAAAATTAGTAAAAAAAATTATATAATTTTAAATTATTTAGTGTTTATGTAGAAGACTTAAAAAAGGTGAAATAAGTTTGATGTAGAATATAAAAATATATTTTCCCTCAAGCTTTATGTGAACCGGATAAGCCTAAACGAAATGAGGAATTGTTTTCCTACACAGAAAAGGAGCGAGGATAATATGGTGGTGGCTTTCCCTCAGTGTATGGTGTTGCTGCAGGTTTAGACATACCACAATAATAGGATAAGGAGGATGAATAGATGGAGGTGCTGGTGGAAGACCTGGTACAGTGGCGTTGCTCCAGGACTTGTACTACCGGATTGGCTATGTTTGGCTATGTTGTTTTTGAGCTTATGGCCACCTCCCCTTCGTACTTTGCCGCTAGCTCCTTCATGCATTGAAGTCGACCCTCCTGCGATGTCCATTTGGTTGCTGAGAAACGAAAAATAAATAAAAGAAAATTACAGGGTATATTTTCTTGGTTTGCAATCAAGCTGTCAACGAACATTGCAACACGGTTTCAGATGAATATATGGCCATTGAAAACCGGGTGAATCACAAATTTCCAACTTGATGATCTTCACGTCCATTAACCTATAAGAAGAACAATCTTTACTCTTCTTGTTTTTTCTTTTCTTTTTTAATAATCTTTTTAATTCTGATCACATGCATTTACGTTTCAAACCATCTAGCTTTCCCTGTA